>CM077879.1:16198487-16433487 GCA_039720435.1 Amazona ochrocephala
TCAGTCACTGAACTTACTTTCATTAAAGGGCAGAATGTCACTGACAATTGGTCTCTGCAAAGAGAGTTAAAAAACTCTAATTTTCATAGAACAATAAGAATGGCAACATGATTTCTTTGGAGAACCAGTCATCACTGTGACAGAAGAAAGTCAGCAGCACACATAACCCTGAATCGTTTTCTGCATCAGGAAATAAGAGCCAGCTAATGGGAGAGGAGGTGATTTTTCTCCAGAAGAGAGTCCTTCATTAGGTCCTGTCGGAATATCGACATGCATAACCTAAAGGAGAAAAGGCTACATTATTTCATTTTTCAAATAATGGTGAATACTGATGAAGGACAAGAATATTGTGTAATTCAGAGCAAGAGAGTAACAACGAAGTAATTTGCTTGAAAACTTGCCATCCACGAGAAGAATCACTCATCTGTGGAAAGTGAGGAGTGGAAAACTTGAAAAGCATGACTCTGATAGAAAGTAACATTAAAAGGTGTAAGTTAAACAAAAATAAGATGCTTTAAAAATGCTGAAGGCCAAAGAGGCTTGGTTGGAATGTTCGCATCAACTTTTTCCTCAAATACTTTTTTAAGAGAGGAGCCTAGCTGAGCCCTTGTGCGTCTCTGCTACCCCAAAAACCTATCTCCAACAGAGATGGCTGAAGAAAAAAAGGCGAGATTGTTGTTTCAATTCAACACTGCAGAAAAGCTCCACCACACTGCCCAGCGAATGTGTTTTTTAGATCATAGAATCATAGAAAATTTGGGCTAGAAAGGACCTTAAGATCACCCAGTTCCAATCCTCCTGCTATGGGCAGGGATGCCGCACCTTAGACCATGTTGCCTGAAGCTCTGTCCTACCTGGCCTTGAACACTTCCAGCAATGGAGCATTTATCACTTCTTTGGGCAACCTGTTCCAGTGCCTCACCACCCTTACAGTAAAGAACTTCCTCCTTATATCTAACCTAAGCATACCCTGTGTAAGTTTAAACCCATTAACTTTTGTCCCACCACTGCAGTCCCTAATGAAGAGTCCCTCCCCAGCATCCCTATAGGACCCCTTCAGATACCGGAAGGCTGCTATGAGGTCTCCAAGCAACCTTCTCTTCTCCAGGCTGAACAGCCCCATTTTCTCAGCCTATCTTCATATGGGAGGTGCTTCAGTCCCCTGACCATCCTCGTGGCCCTCCTCTGGACTTGCGTTAACAGCTCCATGTCCTTCTTACGTTGAGACACCAGAGTTGTAAACAATACTCCAAGTGTGGTCTCATGAGAGCAGAGGGGCAGGATCACCTCCTTCTACCTGCTGGTCACGCTCCTTTTGATGCAGCCCCGGATACGGTTGGCTTTCTGGGCTGTGAGTGCACAGTGAAGCTGGATTGTGTTCAATATCTCGTCAACCAACACCTCCAAGTCCTTCTCCGCAGGGCTGCTTTGAATCTCTTCTCTGTCCAACCTGTAGCTGTGGATTGCCCTGACCCAGGTGTAGGACCTTGCACTTGGCATGGTTAAACTTCATCAGGTTGGCATCAGCCCACCTCACAAGCATGTCAAGGTCCCTCTGGATGGCATTCCTTCCCTCCAATGTATCAACCAAACCACACAGCTTAGTGTCATCGGCAAACTTGCTGAGGGCGCACTCAATCCCACTGTCCATGTCAATTGACAGAGATGTTGAACAAGACCAGTCTCAAGACTGATCACTGTGGGACACCACTCATTACTGGTCTCAAACTGGACACTGAGCCATTGCCCACAACTCTTTGCATGCAGTCATCCAGCCAGTTCTTTATTCACCAAGTGGTCCATCCATCAAATTTATGTCTGTCCAGTTTAGAGACAAGGATGTCAGATATCATTAGTTTAGGGGTACCAGTTAGCTTTTATTATTGCTTTGGGGGATCCCTGTGTAATTTCTCTTGCCATGTGTCACCCCACCTCTCTGAAGCAAGTCTCTGCCCAACACATACTGTTGCATAATGGCTCTTTTAGAAGATTGAAGTGTCATCTTTAGAAATAAGGAATTGAGGAGTTCATGATGTTACCATGATGTTTCCTTTACAGCCATTTAGTTTCCTAGGGTATGTCTGCATTTTTCATTCAAGGAAGATGTAAACTTGTTCTGGTGAGGGTGTTGATAGAAGGACTGCTTTCCATAGAGGAGCTGCCTGCATTAAATGTTCATAGGCTGTCTAAACAAGATACATAGGGAATATTAAAGTGTTTTAATGACTGGAGTGTAAGGACAAAGAAAAGGAAGAATGTAGTGCATGTTAATAGCAAAACCAAACCAAAATAATATGACAAAACACCATAGACATTTGAAGACTTCTGACATGATAACATTAGACCTGAAAGCCAGCCAGCAGGCAAAAATTCTGCATAGACTAAGAACTGCTCCCTACGAAAGTCCACAGAGCTGTAACATATTCCTCCCAACTTATTTTTCTATGTCTGCATTTACAAAGCAAACAAGATTTAGAGACCCCTACCAAAACTCGGTTGTTCAGATATGACTTATGAAATGTCAATAACTGTGAATATACTCTAAAATGAAGCAAGCCAGAGCATGCTTCTGCTGCATCATTTGTACTGAAAGCCTGATGGTTGTGGGGGGATAATATGGGGTCAGTATCTACATGATGAGAATGAAATACAAATTGAATGCTTTTGTGTTGCCTACTCAGCAAGGCCACACTTTGTATTTTGCTTTATGAAAAATCAGTCCGTGTTGATTATCAACACCGCAGTATTGATTATCCAGAGTGCAGGCAAGCTGTTTAAAGGAGAAAGGACAAGAAAAAAAAAACAAACACCTAAAAATGGCCAGAGATAGCAAACAAATATATCTCATTGGCTTTTGGGAATATAAGTGTCTCAGTGCGTGACATATCATCACATGTGAATGGGACATGGAGCTCAGCCAAGTTAATATTTTTGTTCTTATTACCTAGGAAGTAAATTCAGGTTTTGTACATCTGCCATGTCAGATGGAGCTTTTTCAATCTAAACAAGGTGGAGATAGGTCTGTCCTCTCTAGTGCCTTTAGGAAGAGCATAAATAAAACCCTGCAAAGTCTCACTCCTGTTTCCTTCACGGCTACAGAAAAAGGTGTTCTCTGCACACATACATACAGTCTCATATGCGAGATAACCAGGGAGCCATTCACCAGGCAAACTGGATGTTAGGAACTCTGCCAGGAAGAAAGGGCTCATCCATCTCCTGTGCCCAACATTGGACCCTTGAGCCTAGAGCCAAGCAGGCCATCATTTGCAGGACTGCAGAGTCCTTGGCTAGTCTGCAGTCTTAGCCTCCAAAGCCAGCGAGCACTGAGACACCACTAATTCACTGTGGACATAGAAACTTGCTTACCCATTTTTTCTTGCATGATAGAGAAACACATATCTCTTCAATAATGCTACACTACTGCCATGGGTATAAGAAGAGAGCCTCAGCATCCAAGCAGAAGCAATAATGGTGTGAGCCAGCTAACTCCCTCAGGCACACCAGGCCAAGCAGGAACACTATCCATCTTAATTTAATTTTAGGCATCACAGAGTGGAGATTTTCTTAACTTTTGTTTCTACCTTCCTTATAATCAGCCACAAAAAAACTGCAGTAATCCTGGTCGCACATTACTATGAAGTTTTCTTTACTGTGTTTCATGCTGCCTATTCTCAGTGCAGTGTATACTAATCTTTTTCAAAACAGGCCTTGAGCTCACTCTAGAGTGTAAGAAGGTTTGCTTTTTTTCCTTAAGAGAGAAATGCAGATGATCTCCTTCCAAATAGAGGTCAATCAACTTTAAAGAAATCTGTATTGGATTGTTCCCTCTTTTTGCTTAGTTATCTTTGAAATAAGAAAAGACATCTACATCTCAATTTGAATGTTGTTTCAGTGATTGTCCCCCATTAAAAGCACAACTCAGTAACTATGGAAGAAGGCAGGTGAGAAGAGACTTTCAAAACAAAAAGAGTTTGTTGTGTTCTCACTAGCAAAGGGGAAGACAAGAAACTTCTGGAGAAAAAAGGCAAAGCATCTCTCCACTGTAGGTCTTCTCTCTACCTTATAGAATTATAGAGAATTAAAATTCTCTAGCAGTGATTATCACAGGCAAGTCTTTCATAGCATCACTTCTAGCCTGTGCCTCACCCCTAAGCTCAGTAACATCCCTCAGCTGGTGATGCAGGTTTCAATGCTCTTCTGACTGAAGTCGCTGGGAGTTTCACCTGAACAATATCATAGCAGGCAATGGAAGCCAAGGGCTCCTACAGACAAAACTACTATAAACCAACACAATAGACATTTCAATTGGCTCAGACACTACATAGCACCAAAAATGCCAGAATTCTATTAGCTTATGCAGAACCCCCTTTGTTAATACCCTGGCAAGTTAGGTTTCTCATTTCAGACTCATTACCCAATCACAACTGTTTCTCCAGCATCCAGTGTTTCTCCACCCTCGTTGTAAACAATTTCTTCTTTATATCTAGTCTGAATCTCCCCTCTTTTAGTTTAAAACCGTTATTCCCTGTCCTATTGCAACAGCCCCCACTAAAAATTCTTTCCCCATTTTTCTCATAGGCCCCTTTTAATTACTGAAAGGCTCCAACAAGGTCCCCCTGGAGCCTTCTCTTCTCCAGGCTTAACAACCCCAACTGTCTCAGCCTATGTTCATAGCAGAGGTGCTCCAGTTCTCTGATAGTCTTTGTGTCCCTTCTTTGGACTTGCTCCAACAGGTCCATGTCTTTCCTGTGCTGGGGGGTTCCAGAGCTGAGCCCAGTACTCCCGGTGGTGTCTCATGAGAATGGAGCAGAGGGGGAGAATCATCTCCCTCGGCCTGCTGGGCACTCTTCTTTGGATGCAGCCCAGTATACATTTTGCTTTCTGAGTCGCAAGTGTACACTGCTGGCTCATGTCCAGCTTCTAATTCACCAGTACCCTCAAGTCCTTCTAAGGACTACTCTCAACCCCTTCATCTTCTATTCTGTATTGACACCAGGGGTTGCCCTGACCCAGGGGCAGTACTTTGCACTTGGCCTTGTTGAACCTCATGAGATTCACATGGGCCCACTTCTCAAGCTTAAGTCCAGATTCCTCTGAATGGCATCCATTTCCTCAGGTGGGATCAGGTTTCTGATGCATTCATCTTGTTTGGTTAATATTGGAATTATAGCTGCTTTTTCTCAGTGTCCTTACCCAGTAGGCTGTCCATAACATGCAGAGATGAAAAGCCTGAAGCTCACAGCTCTCCCGCAGCCCAGGAGACAGGCTGATAGGAACTAGTCAGACAGGCTGGCAGGTAACATGGGGATATTTTATCTGAGATTTTTTCCCATCATTAACTACATCTTGAGGTGCCCAGAATCACAATGTAAACATGCAGTAGGGGTCCAGAATTAATCTTCTGTATATGCCGCATGGAAGACTTGTAAAATTTATAGAAACAGGTCTTTGCATGTTAAACTGAACCAGGTGGGCGTCGAAATGACTATACTCTGTCTATGATTCAGTTTCATAGTGATAGAAAACATTCCCAGCAAACTATCATTGCTGTTTGTCAGGGTAGATCTTTCCTGAATTCCAGATGGAGGCTTTGTCCAGGATGTGACTGCAGAACAAGCACAACTGCCCTGGAGCGATCCCTGCAGTTGCACAGCCTCTGCCTTGCTGTCGACAGCACAGCACCCCAAGCGAGGGGCTGCCAGGGACACATCTGTGCTGTGCCCCCACCTCAGCCCCAATTGCAGTCATTTCTCTTCCTGTTAGAGTAACTGTGGGTTACTCTAACAGAGTTGCAGGGGTTGCCTTTGGACACAACAGCTTCCCAAGAAAGGCTGTGCTGTGCCCGCCCACTCACCTCTGCCCCTCCTTTCTGACTTGCCTGGCTGCTATTTGGCTAGACCCAGGGATCTGCTTCCCTCACAGCGGCCATTGCCGTTTTACTCAGCTCTGCCTTCTCCCCCACCAGCCCTTCCTCCCCATGTTCTTGAAGACAATTTCATTATGCAACTTTCCAAAGCTCTTGGGCAATCTGCTTTTATTCTCCCACTTTCCTTTCCTTATCAGTATTTATACTCTTAACTCCAGCACCTCATTCTTTATACATGACATGTCCTTCTTTCTAATGCTTGATTACTTTTTGCACTCACTTATTCAGAGTGACCTTTTTCACTCCTGGTGTATTTATCGTTAGATGGCTCTCATAACCCTTGGGCATATTGTCATTTATCTTTCAACCCATTCAATTCCCTCCCCATCCAATTCAGCTCTGCTTAGTATCCTTTTTGTTCCTCCAAATATTGTGCTGCTGAAAGCAAAGCATTTTAAATACTAAAAATAAATAAATAAATAGTAATAATTAATTGTTGCCTAGCAGCTTCCCTACAACGTGTCCAGCAGTTGCATTTCCATAGATAAAGGACCATCAGATGCTTTCAATAAGAAAGACTTAAATGCTAGATTGAGGAAAACAGCAGCAACACAGGAACTGGAGTATGACGCAGCAGAAGGGCTGGGAGGACAGCACGGTTGATGCCTGTGCCATCCAGCTGCCAGTGCAGTAGATGACACAGAAATGTCAAATAGTGTCAGTCCACGTACGATTCAGCTGCCATATCTTCCCCAGGAGAAGATTACAGCAAGAACTGATTAATTTTAGAGAGAGTCTGAATACAACTTCTGGATCTTAATAATCTGTGATGTTTTTGAAACAAAACTTCATGAAGTGGTGCAATTCTTAAATCCAGTCCTCACTTCTCTCATGTATTATGAAGGGAATTAGCCACACCCTAAACTGGAAACCATATTGTTTGGTTTGTTAATGCAGCTTATTCTATTTACATCTAGCTAAATCTGCTGCTAATACACTGTTTTCAGAGTTACTTCATGAAAAATGGACTAGATTTTTAATGACAATGGACAAGCATCTTTTGCACCATAGGCAGATCCCCAGAACCAAACTTGTTGGCAGTTTTAATGCACTCGGTATTTTTCTGGCCATGACAGGCAGTAATTTCTTAAGTCCATTTGCAAAGGCTGACTACAGGATAGACTCCAAGAGCTGGCAGAATCTCCAATGAGTCAGTTGACACTGCTTCTTTGTTTTGTACAGAAAGGTAAAATGAAATCCGCTTTTCTTCCCACTTTAAAATATAACCTGAACAGTCAGTTATTAAGGCTTTTCCCACTCAACCAAGGTGACAAATGCAAAATGGAAGCTATGACTAAGAATAAAATATCAACCAGCTGTGTTGACTGAATTGCGGTGCAATAACCCAACCATAGCACAGAAAATGCATTTTCAGCACTGGTAAATGGAACAGCCTCAAAATATCCATCATCTTGAGTGTACTGTTATGTATTTACCTATGGAATTTTATTTCCTGAAAGCAAGCCTTAAAATTAAGACACACAGTAAAACATATGTACTTGCACAGTGACTGATATCCATCACCAGGGTTTTAGTCTATTAGGATAAAAATGTAGGGGTCAGTGGAGAACATACCCACATTTCAACAATTGGGCAGGTCAAAACAGTTCTACAATTCCCTCAGCTGGAAAACCAGCTGTAGGTAAGTCTATGTGATGGTTTGCTGCCACCAAACATTGTTCCTACTGAGCAGCCAAGGCAGTTCAAAAGTCCTGCCACCCTGCAGGTCTCCCTTTTCATTTCAAGAGGTGAAAACCATACTTTACTTCCTCCAAGCCCTAGCAGCAGAGCTTGCCATCTCTTCCTTCCTGTAGGCAATATTTGAGAGACTTTCAGTGCTTAAATTAAGCAACATAGGTTAGTGTTCTCTTTCTGTGTTCTTTTTCTGTTTTTTCTGGGCTGGTACTAGCTGCGCTTCATGAAACATTGCATCCTGAATTTAGCACTCCAGCATTGTGTGCACTTTTCAGGGCTATTCTTTGAGGTTGCCTGCTGACTAAGACATGCACCAGTCATGCATCAACTTGCAATTGCATTCATCTCATCAGGTTTTCCCTTGCAACTACAGATGATTGACAGCAACTTGTATTTTATTATGAATATAAGTTTAAATAGTGATCTAATCTGAGCCAGGGCTTTAAGCAAGGGCATGTAGTACCTGGGGTTTAGCCAGCAGAGACAGATGTGTGATATGCAGGCAGCAGCAAGTCCCATGGCTGTTGGTCCCCTTTTTCTACTCTTACACTAATGCAACAATTTCACTATAATTGGACAGCAGCAGAGACGAATTCACATGACATTTGCTCTGAAGCACAATGAACAATGATATGCTACAGGCTTCATTGTACAGCAACTCTGGATGAAGTATTTCATTAGTTCTATAAATACATTTATTTGTCAAATTTTTGCCATTCTCATTAAATAAGCATTTTACCCATTTCATATATTTGGGTTGTATCAGAAGTGTTAAAGTCTTATACTGTTTTTCAATGTTTAAATAATACAGTGCAAGCAAAGAACCAGTGTAAAATAATGAAATATTAATATCCTGTTTGGAAACTGTGTGACTCAATCAGTGCTGCACTCATCCACTGAGTTACATGCAAAGAATCTGTCCTCAGATGAACTTGCTTCATTCCCCAAGTATGTTCTGACTTTTTTTTGGGGGGAGACATAAGTTATACCTCATCATTATATATCCATTGCTTTTGACCATGGTGTGATGAGGTATGTTAGCCTAACAGAGAAAATATCATGCTTTTCCTTCTGTTTGGTTGTTCCTTTTCTCTGTGTTTTTCACAAACCTTCTCCCTCTATTCAACTAGGATCTTTCCTTTATTCAGCTCTTACTTTACTTCTAAGGGAAAACAAAACAAAACCAAACAAAACAACAACAATGTTGTGTTGTAGAGAAGAAATAAGAAACAAGAAACACTGGTTGGAAGTGGTTCCTCAAAGTCAAAGAGGGTAGAAGCTCATGTGAATGACCCTGTTTTAGCTGCAACCAATCCCAACCATCACTCTGGATGCAAGAGCAGTTGGTTACACTATGTCTTTGATTTTGGTACCTAAATGAAGATGAAGAACTACAACTGCAGCTAACTCCAGAGCCATCAGTTCCTAGAGTATAGAGTGACAGCCACACACTTGTCTTCTCAAGCCTTCACGTGGGCTCTAATATGAGATGTTTCCCACTGCAGCTTCTGGTGACACCTTTTTTCTGTCGCACAACTGCACTTCAAGCTCATCCGCATGACATATCCTGACACTGGACAGGCAGAAGCTCAAGGAAGCTTTATTTGCATGTTAAAGATTCATAATGGTAGAGGAAGCAAGCTACAAATAAACTACCTTTGTATCCCAATACTAGGTTTCCTTGTCTTCAGAGAAAAACCTAGATCATAAGGACTAAGTGTGGCAGGTGCATGGGTACAAAGACAGTGGCAAAGCAGTGGTCAAACTAGGACTTGAAGCAATTCAAGTTCCCTGAGTTGGAGGAATTTCATGTGTGTTTTAAATGTAAACTTACTTAGAAATTCCCAGACTAATTTTTATAGGTCGAATTATTTAGAAAATACTGTTTCCTCTCAAGAATTCTTCCCTCAGGTAATTGATAAATATTTATAACTTAGACTTGCTCTTAATGAAGATTTTTGCCTGGGAATAACAATTAAGAGTCTTTGTCAAAATCCCAGGTTGAAAATAACTGTCATTCAAATGTTATTGGTTTTGAGTATATGTAAAATATTGCCTTCCAAGATCCAAGGAAAAGTCTTTGTTGGCAAGTTGTTTGAAACAGTGCCTAACTAAATGTGAAGGGGCTTGTCTTGACAGCATATCAATGAGGTGTAACTGGCAATCAGGTGTGACTTGTTTAACAAATTAACAATATGTTTCTCTAATAGGAAATTTGTTGCTCCATATTCAGAATTGAAGATTTGCAGCTACTTAAAAAATCTACAGAGACTTTTGGCATAATTAAGGTTAAATTTACTTTGAAAATCATGATGGCCATATAAAAGCAAACTAGTAATATTGTATACGTGGAAAATCACACTTTCATGAAATTCTTTAAGCCTTTTGTTAAGGTAACTCATTTGCACCTAAAATTAAATGAGAATTCATCACACTATCAGTAACAGTTGTACCCAATTCTGAGGGAGGTTTTGTGTTAAAAAATCAGACATCTTAACCTTATTCTTGATTTGCAAAAATATCTGAAGATGAGATGAAAAGGAATTTAAAGTTATACAGATAATCATAATTCTTTCCATGCTAAGCTGATTGGTTCCTCTTTGCTAATTCCAGAAATCACTGCAGCATTTATCAACTTGCTGCACGTGGCCACTTCTGAACAAGTTTGATCTCATCATAGATTTCTATGCTTACTCAACTAATTAAACAGACGCCTCTGCCCCCCTCATCCAGGCAACTGAGGTGTGATGGCCTCTGTGTCAACAGGTTATCTGTTTCCATAGCCTACAGTTCCAGGCTCCAAAGAATGACAAACCTGCAGAAATATTTGATGAGAACCAAAGATTGAAAGAGTTTTCATGGAGTTTCTGCTCCTGAAAAACGCTTCTGTTGATTTTGCTGCTGATGTTGGTTTATCTCCAAACATCTGTATGCTATATGATTTTGAAAGATGTAAATACATCTCCTTTCTTTGTAGCGAAGGTTGTCGTTATATGGTATACACCTAAACATAGAATCATAGAATAGTTAGGGTTGGAAAGGACCTTAAGATCATCTAGTTCCAACACCCCTGCCATGGGTAGGGACACCTCCCACTAAATCATGCCACCCAAGGCTCTGTCCAACCTGGCCTTGAACACTATGTTTACAGAAAACATGACAAGTATTCATAAAACACACCCATAAAATACCATCTTCAAATTTCTAGTTTCCAAGCCTTCAGTGTTAGATTTCATTCTTTTTCTTAGCAAAACTATTGATTCAATTGGATGTAGACCTCTGAAAAAGCCACCTCCATTTTAACATAAGCTTTGGCTTTTTATAGATAGGCAATAAACCTTAAAAAAATTTGTTGAAATATCTACATTATGGATAAAATTAACATTCAATAGAAACAGAAATGAAACCCCATTTTGGAGCATACCATCATGGTGGACCTCCTAAGAAGAGAATTTCTGATGAAGTACTTTAAATACATCTACAAAACGCATTTGTTAATTTTGCATCCACTAATAAATGCATTTCTATTAGTGATCATTTTAAATTTGTTAGTCTTTACATGAAAAATCACACGCCAGTAAAGGAATTCAACCCCTCCTCTAAGTTATCTTGAATTGTTTCCCAGATGACTTGTAAGCAGCCTTCTAAGCAACAAACCAGGCCCAACTTCCCTTGAGAGGCTCTTCTTATCCTAAATTTATTTACTGTTTATAGTCTGAAAGTTCTTCATGAGATATATCATAAATGCTCCTTTCCCCTGCTGAACCGGAAGACTCCCTTTACTTCTCTCAACCCCTTTGGGATATCCCGCCTTCATGCTGATTCCTTCTACCTTTCCCCATAACAATTCTCCTCAGTGCTCATTAAATCCTTTCCAGCTCTTTGGTATCACTACAAGGATCAGGCTCATCTCACTTATTTTAGAATAGCTGAATCTTTAATGATCAGCTAAAACAAAACTGCTGCATTGAAGATGGTAAAAATTATATGAATTAATCTAAGTACGGGTGATTAGAAAGGATCACAACATCATCAGCACAACAGTCTGCTTCCTCCATTTAGTAAGATTTAACATATGTTTAGCATACGTTGAGGAATCCTGTAAGTCACAATGCACTTAATAATAACCTTGATTTATGTGGACGCTTATTTCCAGAGGAAAGTGAAAGATTGTATAATTACCTCATTGGCCCAGAATCAAGCATTTGCAGGAAAAAAACCTAAAATTGTAGGAAGTATGGCAAATTTGTAGCTTTTTAACAAAATCAGAGAAATTAATATTTACCAGACTTTTCTCAAAGAGTCACGATAGTTTTCTATCAATCTCAACTGTGGTTAAAGAGCTCTTAGCATTTAGGCTGTCATATGAATATATCATAAATCATAAAATGTATGTAACATAACGCACATTTTGAGTCAGCTTTCTTCAATTTGAGATGTTCTGTTTTTTTCAAGGGTAATTTTTAAAGCCAAATTCCATGACAGTGAAAGCAATATGGGCTGAAACCAAAACATTAATGTCTTACCATAAAGCCAAAGACAATGTACCACATTCTCCTGTTTGTGATTGCAGCAATGAGTACTGAAAGTTTACAGGGGCATAGCAGAATACCTAGCAGTAAAAATAAAAAGGTAATATTTAGGTACACTCTTATTCTTATTAAATATTATTGCATTTAATCCACACATACAGGGAATAAATCTGAAATAATTGAAAATATTTTTTAAAGTTGTCCATATGATTCATTTTCACAGGGGGAAAAAGAAAAAATCTTTTATTATAAATCACATGAAATACCCTGAGCAAAACCAGTCAGTGCAGGTTATTTTAGAATGGAAAAGATAAAGGTTTATTCTAACCCAATGAACATCTATCAGAGTTGAAATCGTATAATAAATTATTAAACCCTGCTGTTCCTGCTAACTGTAGGAGATCATCTAAATACATTATTTTACTGATGCTCTTAACTTTTCAGAACTTTACACCAAGTTTGGGTTTCAGGCATATCCAAGTAATTCCAATGACATCTGAGACAGCAATACAAATATAAGACAAGACTTCTGACCATATTGCCATATCTCTGTCTTGAAAACTCACTTACAGGGGGTGTTAGGCAAGTCCACCCAGTGCAGAGAGAGAGACTTGCACACACAGATTTGTAGATAAATACATTTCTTAGAACTCCTAAGAAGGGTGCAACAGGGCCACAGAAACAAGATGTTATGAAGCTCTTGGGCTGAAGAGGTCCAAATACAGAAGACGCTGGGTGTCATGCTTTTTCACTGCAGTGATCTCCTGTCAGTCCTGGAGGTGACCTAATCAGTGAGCAACAGCTGAGCACCTCCTTGACCACCAAAAAAGATGTGAGATGGTGATTATCACATAATTATGAAAACTAAAAACCAGACAGCCTTTTTTTGGTCATTTACTACATCCAAATAGCACTACAGGAACTCAAATGTCAGAGGAAACACCTGCCATAATGTATTTAATTTATCAAAGTAGAACAAACTCAGCGACACATTTTAAATTCCTTAGAATCATAGTTACTTGGTACATAGGTACACAAGTTTTGGTTTTTCAAGCCTTGATACCCAGAGAGTTGACCTGACATGGTGCCATGTAGCTCCAGACTTATGTTGTCTTGGCAGATATGTACTGACAAATTTTTATGTAACGTTGGCATCTTTGTAGCTCCTTCATAAACTAGAAATGTACCTTGACTCTGTCACCTCAAGATAATTTTGTTTAATCTAAGTATCATTATGCTCTGAGATTTTTCAGGGCAATGCCATATAATCAATGAGACACAAGTGCCATATGTACTGAGCGAGACGGATGTGTGTATATTTCTGTATACATACATTCACATGTATCCACGTGTCTGTGTGTATCTACACACATGTATATACGTATGTATATAACATAAACACAATAATACAATTTTAAATAAAAAAATAAGTCTAAATTAAGTTTCATACTCTCTAATCTCCTTTTATAGTTTCTTTCTCTGTATTTGTGTGAATTGAAGAATAAAGCACAGCTGCTGTAGTTACTCTGGAGGTTTCATTATGCCAAGTAAAAATCTAAGCTAATAAAAATGCTTTGCAAAATATGCCTGAGGTCATCCCCAACTAGACAGTGTTGAGACTACAATGCCAGATTAATAGTCAGGCCAAATGGATCAATTCTTCAAGCTTGTCAGAGATTGCTGATGTCATAGATGATGATTGATATCAATCAATCTTTATACATTTCAGATAGAAAATGAGCAGAGAAAAAGGTTCTTTCAGAAGCACTGCATATGGAAGATCCAATGGGAAGCTATATGACAAGTCAACAAGATTATGGAGGCCTTGTGAATCCCTAGATACATTAAAAAATGTATTACACTGCAAAATTTCAACCAGCTAGCATCATAAGAGGGAACACTTTGAGGAAAGTATCTCCCCACTGATCATTGCAATTCTCTCTCTTATAACTTAGATATTGCCTGGTTTCAGCCCATAGCACTTACACTCTTCTGATTTTAAAAATCCCCAAACAAATTTGTCATGGAAAAGACAGAAGAGCCAGAAAGCTGAACTGACCATTTCTGTCTTCATCACAGCACAGAATGCGTCAGCTGAAAAATACAGAGAATGCTGGTAGAAAAGCTATTAGTAATGAGCCAAACGAATCCCTGGTGTGACTTCACTCACTTCATTAGAGTTATCCCCAGGATAAGTTTGTCCCAGCATACAGAAGGCTCTAAAAGTTTTGAACTGAAGAGGACAGCAGCGCCTGGGAAAATGACAGTCTTCCCCCGAATATTTAAACTGGATTGTGAATCCAGTGAGTCTGATTCTAAATTATGTTTGCAGCTTGCTTTTGATACAGTCTCTTGAATCACTTTTACAGTTCCAGAAAGTGTTGCATGATCCAGCCAGCAACACAGTGCATTAATAAGCAATGAGCTATGCAGTCCTGTCAAAACAAGCTCATTAGTAAGTTGACTGCTGGGTTTTAGCAACCACTAGCTAAACTTTGGCAATATAAATAGGGGCACCTACAGGGAGGTCCCACAAGATCTCTGTACTTTAAAAGATTTAAAGACTTATTTTCAAGCATCTAAATATGAGCCAGCATCAATTTTCAGCAGTGGAAGTAAAAACAATTTTCCATAAGTCTCACAAAATTCTTATTGCAACAATTAGGTAGAAAGTTTTCTCTCATGTGATAAAAAATACCCCATAATATAAACTCAAAATAGTGCTTCCTGATATATTGTTAGGCTCATAAAACTTGGCTCTAGTTTTTCAGGGCTGTAAACAAAACAAGGCACTTTGATGCTCTGATTATTGGATGGTAATTAGAGGGCCACACAAGTTCATAATATATATGAAGAGTATAGTACTTTAAAAGTCCCTGTTTATGAAAAGCTCACTGGTTGCTTCTCCAGTGACACAACCAAGCTTGTCCATGAAAATTAAAGGGTACCATGCATAGCTGTCCTTTGCAAGACTACAAGGATGCACCCGGACTACCTCAGGCAAACATTAGTAAGTCCTGTCAGACAATTCGGGTAACAAAAAGAACTGCTAGAAATGCCTAAATTTTTGAGTCTAAAGAAATACTTTCCGTGGCAGAAGTTCTGAATGTATTTGTCTCTGTAATTATATGTCTATATATATGCATATTTTTAAAATCCCTTTATGCTTGATGAAAATTGTTAAATTTCATTTGTTTATCACCAACCTTGGAATTTCAGAAGCTGTAGTTATCGCACTCAAGGCTGCATTCACACATTGACACCATCCTCCCACCATCTGCATCTAAGGGTAGACTCCCAGCCTTTTGTACATCACCAATGAACACAGTAACCTGGGTCGATTTTGAATCTGCCTGCTTGACCAGGAGGCAGATGAGCATTATTCTTGCCTGCACATTTTGCTTTCATAGCCTCAGCCTTTGCTACCTGAAAGTTGCAATGACAGTGCTCCACTTATAACCCATCTGGAAAAGAGAGCTCTTCCTCACCATCACCTCCACTGGTAAGTGCCTTGCCATGAGGGTGTGCTGTGGGAGCAGACATGGCTTTTCTGAATGCATTACCTGTAAAGCCCTAATTAGTTTGTTACCTGCCTGCTGTGAAAATCACCTGTATCCATGAAATAAACACTTCTTCAGCCTCATTACTTTGATTACGTATGTTAGAATGCAATGTTTTTTTTTTGCATATGGGCATCAGATATACCTGTTTGCAATAAGAAAACATTATCTGTAACTAATATATTTCAGTTCATAATCTTTTCTGTAAGCCCTTTTCAACACTGTGCATCTGCAGAAGCAGAGACATGTAAGGACCACTGGGGTGAGAAGAATGGGTGTAAATCAGCATCAGCACAGGCCAGATCCTGGCCTTGTGTCGTGGTTTAAGCCTCTCAGCCATGCAGTTTTGCTCACTCACTCACTCCCCCATCTTTCTTCCCCCTGCTCCCGGAGGGATGGGAAGGAGAATTGAAAGAATGCAACTCCCACAGGTTGAGATGAGAACAGTTTAGTAACTAAGGTATAACACAAACCACTGCTGCTACCACCAATAATAATAATAATAATGACAAGGGAAATACAAGGAAAGAGAATACAACTGCTCCCCACCGATACCCAGCCCAACCAAGCAGTGAACCTCCACCCTTCTGGGTCTCTGCTCTCCGTTTTTACATCCTGGGCATGATGTGCTGTGGTAGGGAATACCTCTTTGGTTAGTTTGGGTCAGATGTCCTGTCTCTGCCTCCTCCCGGCTTCCCCTCCTCCCTGGCAGAGCATGAGACTCAGAAAGCCCTTGGTCAGACCAAAACATTACCAAGCAGTAACTGAAAACACTGGTGTTATCAGCGCAGTTCTCAGGCTGAAAGTCAAGAACACAGCACTGCACCAGCTACCAAGAAGGAGAAAAATGACTGCTACTGCTGAACCCATGACACCTTGTATCTCAATACATATTATACATTAGTGTCTACCTACTAGGACAGTTATCCTTAGAAAAAACAACTGAGGCCTTTTATTTTCACTGAAGTACTCAGATTCAGAAGTAGCAATATTCATTTTCAGAAGCAGAAATTAAAAGCACCCTTTTGAGAAAGACAGCAACTATTAATACTATTTTCTAACTGCAGTCCTGGCTGCAATACTGGGATGCCAGCAGTTTTTATCCAACCTCCAAACTGTATAAATGTATATTTATTCATTTTTTTCAATGGCTACTGGTATGAAACCATGTATTTTGTTCTATTATGTAAACTTTCCCATGCAGGTGACAGGCAATTTATTGCAGCACTTCGATGAATTGTAATAGCTGTAGTAACTGTGCAGTTAAGTGCTGTTTCTAAAAAGTAGAACTGGCAAAATATTTAATGAAGCTTTTGGCTTTCTGTGCGACGAGATGAGAACACCCTGTTGTGTGCCAAATCAATCTGATTTTGCACAATATATCCATTCAAGCAGCAATTCTGGAGGCTGGAGAGCCAGAGGAGCTGAAAGACTAGATTTTCTAGGCTGTAGAGAAAATAGCACTTCCAAATGCAATTTCTGAGTACTAAGAAGTGCCATTTACTTTCACAGACATGGATTTGCAGCATGATTTGGACAAAGTCTGTGGAAGCTCTTCAATCTTTGCTGAAAGTCAACAAGAATTTTCTTCAACTTTACTGCTGCTACTACGGGTTTAACACTGCAATATCAATATTTGACGCTGCTGTTTCCCTTGAAAATGTATATCCTGCAATCATACTCTACAAGGTGAGACACAGATGGGGTAACTTCTGAGAATGAGCAGCTAGTTCTACATTACATGTGCAAGACCCATGTAAAGCTATTTTTTTTCCTCTTTTTTTTTGGAGGTGTGTTTTGTTGTTTATTGCTTTTCTTTTGGTTCATTGCCACTCCATGCTCAGTTTCAAGGCTATTCATTTCCATGCATTTCAAGAATACAGAACTTGAGCAATCTATCATCTAATGTCAGTAGGGAAAATATTACAATTATCACTTCATCCAGACACCAGAAAGCCTCCGTAAATTTCTTCCATAAATAGCTGTAATAAAGAGTAGAGCATCATTAAACTTAGCCCATACCATTCTACTGAAGTAACAGCTGATCCCAAGTGGGTCCTGGATCCCACAGTTATCTCAGATTTCTGGCCCTGAATAATCAGCACAGGGCAGCCTTTCTTCAAGTTTTTTCATACCAGACTTCACTGCATATTGTAGATGTGCCTGTAAAACACTTGCAGAGTTCACAAATCTGCTCTGCTGAGTTGAAAAGAAAAGCAGTGAAAAGGCAGCTGAGCTCTGACATCGCCATGTTGTCATTCTGAGAAACAAGTAATAAATTGTTGGTTTTGGAGACACCACTCTTGTCACCTGCAATGTTATCAGCACTTTTATCACCCTCAGAAGTCTTCCTTTGACCAAACAGCTTTTAAATGACATCATGGGATTGATATTTTTAGATGGTGTCTCAATCCCTTCTCTGATGCTGGAAAATCTTTGCTGATGCCAACACAAAACCTGGAAACATTCAAAGGCTGAAGGCTGGAAGAACAAATATCCACAACTTGAAATTAAAAGTTAGCTTCTGCTGCCAATGGGGCAAGCAGCACCATGTCCTCTACAGGCGAGCACTGAGCAGTATAGGCAAGGGACACCACAGCAACCTAGAAGAATCAGTATAGTGATTTAGAAACCCTTTCTAGATCAGGCCTGTGGAACACAGCACTGTGGAAAGGGTCAACATGGGACAACAGCAGCCACCACGACTACAATGATGTGAGCGGGTAGTGTAGTGTCTTAGCGTGCCTCCAGAATGAATGCCTGGGGGAAACAAAGTACTTGGCACAGGAGGAAATCCAGCCAGCCACCTCCCTGTGTAAGCAGAAATGACTCGTATGTGTGCTTCCATCAGCAGGCATGCTGCTGACTCAGTGCATTCTTTTTTCCTAAGAGTAACAAGATGATTATAAAAAATGGCAAATACTGTTTGAGGCCACCAAGAATTGAAGGTGTATGAACCCTCTGCAAGGAATTTTCAAGTCAGACAGCTTTTGTGATGAGTATTAATAAATCATCTTTCAGCTTCAGAGCATCACAGGGACATGAGCTGGGAGAAGAAGGCTGATAGAAATTACAAAGTCACTCTGCAGCAGCAACAGCAGCATCACAAGCGAGAGGGACCCTGGATTTCAGCCGGGGTGTGACTGAGGCTACGGATGCAGCAGGGCTGAGCCAACTCCCAGGAGCCTCTAGACAGACAAATAAAGGAAAACTGCATTTTCTTAACGCTGCTACTCGGATCCGTTGTTGTTGTTGTTCTTTTAATTGGAAAAGTGCTGGTATTTTTCATAGTCTCATAAATTTTTAAATAACCCCTGAGCTTAATAAAGTCTTTTCTTCTGCTCCATGTTCATAACACATGCATTTAATCAAGCCAAATGCTACTTTTTCCCATCTTTTCATGGCTATCCCGCATGTGTTCAAAAGGACCTGCTGTCCTCTTCCTTTGAATCAAACGTGTAACAGTTCTTTGCAGGTACCACCAGTTCAATGTTTGTCACCCAAGATAGAACATTTCTGGATTTGAATTCTCAAATACTAGCCATTGAAGACATAGTCATTCCAAGAAGAAGGATGAGCCATTTGGAAAACAAAAGGTAAAATATATAATGTCCTGCAGCAATTAAACTTTCACTTTGTTGCAAAAAAAGCATAGCATTAAAAAGAAAACACGTATGGCTTGGTTTTGAGTCCAACTTGTTAACTATATTTTTTAAGAGGTTTAAAGTTCTGCTGTACTCCAAAAAGTGATTCCTTATAAACATTGCTTACTTCAGTAATCTACAGAAATAAGTGAAAACTATGATAACTTCTGCAGGGTACATTGTTGTGGAACAACACAGACATTTGCACCCAGGGGTGACATGTTGCATATGTGAAAGTAACATTATTGGGAGAAAAGTTGCAGGAGAGTGGGAAAAGAAGAGCTCTCAGAGAGAAAAATGGAGTTTCATCTTCTTGTTAATTGTATTACTAAGTAATTTTACGGCATTATTTTGCACTTTAAAGCAGATTCCAGAAAAGCAGAGATGCATGAGTTTCAGGGTATAATTGCCCAGGGAGACAGCTCATTCCTTCTTTCTGGTACAATCTTAGAAGGAAGCTTAGACACAACACAATAAGCCTACAAGTGGGTATCAAATAAAAGATGTTGCTGCAAATGAGGCAAATGATGACTCCTTAGAGAAGAAGGATCAAAAAGAAGCAAATGGCAATAATTTAAAGCGCTGTAGGAATAAAATTGCTCTTCAAAGCATGAATAAAACTGAAAAAAAATGGAATTCAATGCAAAACAAAACAAAAGAGTGGCAAGCTGTTCTCTGCCAGAGCCATTGAATCGAATGGCTTAGGCACAACTGGAATAAACATCCTGATCCTAAGTGAGGAAGTAAATCACCTGAAGGTTACAGTAGCATTTCAGAAAATTAACTTGGAAGAAGTTGTGTGTCTGTGTGAGATCTGATTTGGTCTCTGCTCGCCAAACAAGATGTTCCTCAACCTACTGTGAGCTGCGGGCAGCCAGCGCTATTTTCTTTCAGAAGGCAGACCATTCTTCACATACACCTAGGCATGCTACCAAGTTCCCACCAAAACTTCAAACATGTCAGAGGGGAAAAATAGATAAAAATCAAAGGACAAAAATTAGGAGATGCATAACAAAAAATTAGCCTACAGTGTTTCCTCAGTCATGCTTTATACACTTCAGGTCAACAATTCAGCTTAATTAAGATTTGCCTTACTTGCAGCCAACAGGTCAAATAAGGGGATAAAGTGCTCCTCATCATAACTGAATGTCACTGAATTTGACATCTATGCTTTGTTTCTGACACCTAACAACCTCTGTCTGTAGTAACAACAGATTTCTCACAAATACAACTGAAGTACTTTAAGAATTTGTTTTCTCACTGAGTGAATTATTGTTGGAAAAAACCAACGAGGCACCTCCATGCACTCTCACATTTTTCTCAGTCATCCATTTCACCATCGGCATCTCTCAGTTTAAGCCTAATAAATCATTACAAGAAAGATATGGAGTTGTTTTAATTTGCAAGACAGTTATGTTTCTTTTCCCAGATTATCTATTTTGTTCCTTTTTTTACATACATTTAAAAATCCCAAAATCTTGATTGTAAGAAAAAATATGACACATGACCAAAATCTTTATATCCTATCCCATTTTTTCCCACAAACACACACGGTCTGATTTGAATTTCATATTACTTTAACTTGTACGGTTCCATTGAATCATGTTATACTCTGGTGTGAAATCAAACCAGGCCTGTAATAGGTAGCATAGCCAGAGGGGACAAGAGAAACTTTAAAAACTTAATATCCATTGGTCAGTTCAGTTCATCACTTACATTATTAGCAGCAACTGTTCTATTGCAAACCACATTTTCCTACCCTTTGGGTATGCAAGGCTGCACCTCTAAATAGCTGCAAATGTTAATGCAGCCTGTTGAGAGCAACTGACTGCCATCTAAGGTTGCTGGGGAATCCTGGCAAGATCCATTTCATCCTCTTTCTTGCAGAGGATGCTCTGTTTGAAGTTCATCCACCTGTTTATTCACAAGTGACTTTAAAAACATTCTTTTCAGGCAGTAGTAGAGCTGCTGCTTCACACTGCAGCTCCACTTAAATTACTATTCATCCATATCCCATATAGCTTGGTGGCTCTAACAATGTATTTTCAAAACATACGTCTATTCTATGTTACAATCATTAGCAAGAAAATTTTAGTGATCTATCCCACAGATGAAACATTGGCATTCTGCATCTGTTTTCAGACAGAGAAGATATTTCTTTCAATCACTGTACTATTTTCACTAGAATAGGTGACATGCAGGAGGAACAAGGGAGCAAAGAAAGAGAACTGCAGACCAATGCTCTTCTAAAAGACTGAAAATCCTTCAGCCAAGGGGAAAGAGAAAGAGAATTGAATTTGATTCAATTTTGGGGTGAAGATTTGGTGGGCTATTACAAGAGATTGTATTTGAATTGTTCTGCTTTTCCTATCCTTAACCTAAGTATTTTCATCTCATGAAAGAAAAATACTCCTTGTTTTCTTGAGACATTTCTGTTTTCATTTCTAGCCAAAGAAATATTATGCCATAAACCACAGATGAATTGTAACTAAAGCAGGGAGATTTGAAACTACATATACCCCAAAAATCTTGGTGAATAATAAGACAGATATAATAATTATACACCCAGACCATCAAAACCACTGATATATTTACCATCCATGTTATTATGCAAGCTAACATTTTCTTTCCACTTTTTTCCTTCCAGGTGTCTTTCCCTTCCTTGGCAGAAAGACTTGCTATGCTAGCCCTCAAATTAAAGGTAACATAGCTGTGGAAGGAAACTCCCAGATCACCAAGTGAAAATTCCTGCTGTCATAGATAACTATATCTGATAATCTTATCCATAAACTGTGCCAACTCCACCTTATTCTCACTGGAAGGCCTTTCCAGAACCTCACAGCCTTCATTGTCAGAAACTTTCCTCCAGTTTCCAGACTGAACTTTTATTCCTCTTCAGTGCCTTCCCACCCAGATGAATGTGCAGACAGCATTCATATATCCATTTCCAGTTTTCATTCCGACAGATTAGATAAATTCTGATGTTAGCTCTGTCTGTGAAAATACTTCTATTTTTTGGTATCACTAAGAGGCCCAATTTTGGACAGAAGTTCCTTGACCTAAGTTTCCTATACCTAAGCAAATCTTTTTTCTCTTTTCATTTTAATAACCTTTCCCAGTTCTAACTTAGACGGACTTCCAGCACAATTCTTTTTGCACAGGCAGTACAAGTATTGCTTACCTCGCAAAAGCTGGGTTTATTTGCTCATTAGTTTTTCTCCTATTAGGCATTTTTTCTCCCAGTGTAGGTTCTCCATTGATTTCTAATATCTTTCTGATTTCTAATATCTTTCTGAGTCCAGCTTGGGAAAGAACTTTCTAATAGTTTGCATACTTCTGACAGAAAGAAATTCCTGGAGTCCTTTGCAGTTAGTTCCCAAGTTCCTCAGTCTGGTCTGACTACATACACCTTTAGTATGCTGGGTTCCCTCTTTAAATTGTCATACTCCTTCAGTGCAGAAAACATTTTGTCTGTCCTTCAAACAAAAATCTTCTCTGTTGTCCAAGCTCTGCTTCTTCCTTGGCCTTGAGGGGAGGTGCTTCTATGAAGTACCTCTTTCAGTCGATATTTGGCTAGCTAGTACACTAGCTACTCTCCACAAATTTTTACCTCCCCTGAAAATTTCCTCTTCCTTTTTCTCCTTGCTGTTTTCAAAGTCTTTTTGATCCCATCATTATCCATAGCCTTGAATTTACTCATCCAGGAAAAATTTCAAATGTCATTTCATCAAAAAAGCACTTTCCTCAGGTAACCCCTTAAGGACAATATTAGCCTCCTGCTTATTCACACAATCAGCATATAAACCACCAAGCACATGAAACTCTGAGTAAGTTCTGTAGCTCATTACTCTTTGGGCTCTCTCAGTTGCTAGTCACTTGGATTGTTAATACCTTCCTGTCCCGATCAATAGTTGAATATTCAGCAGCAGCAGTTAAAGACAGGAAACCTAACTCTCTTAGCTACAAGGCCTTTGACCTCTCACCACACACAAACACAAAACTACCTTTAAACCACAAATAACAACTAGACCTTCTCGTTAAGAACTGCGATCAAACCAGTGAACCTACAAATGATGAAGTGCAACCCAATAAACCACTAACAAAAAAAGCCAGTTAACTTACCCCCAAAGTACAAGAACTTCTTTATCCTCCCCCAAGGCCAACTCCCATACAGACACCCCTGTTTACTGCACTCCCATCAGTGGGCTCTTTTATGCCATGGAAAACCGAGAGTGCAATACAGAACACCCAAAGCTGCTGGGGGTTTTGATATGTTACTTCATTAGATGAGTATGCTTACGCTTCTGTCCAAATTTTCAACTACGTCTCAAAGTCAAGCACAAGAAACACTGTGGACTCACTAGTGCAACCATATGATAAAAAAATATTAAGAAAATGAGGTCAACTGACTTTAATAACAACCATAGGTTAAACAAGGTCTGTGTTACCATTATGGAGAGAAAACAGGCAACCATGTAACGTCTTTGTGCATATAAATGAGAAAAAAATAACCTAACACCCATTTTGTTTATTTATTATTGCCATCTCAGTCATTATGAGATGCTGTGACTTTCTGTAGCAAAGCCACATAGTGCAAATGTCATTAATTCCCTTCCTAATCCAAAATTAAGAACATTAAAATGCATTAAATTCAAGACATTATAATTTAAAGAGAGATTTTATAAAGGCTCTTAGGTAGTCAAGGCTGTATTGGTATTTCCATTCTATCTTTTAAGTGCTTATAAATCAGCCATAAATGCTGCTCATTTTGGAATCTGCTATCCAAGTTTTCAAGCCACAACTTATCATTCATTCTATCTTCTCTTGAAAATGTGATTCAGATCAATCTTTCAGCTGGGTGAGGTGAGCTTTTGGATTCTGTTGATCTGAAGCAGTGTGCCAGAAGGATAGGAAAACGCATTATAATGAAGTCTTAGTGTAAAATAGAACTCTGGCTGATTTAAAGTAATGTTCTTTGTAGTTTTCTTTGCAAGAAAACAAAACCAGAATCCAAATAAATTACTATAGTTTCTCAAGCTATAATATACATTTGTAGGTTTCAAAAACAAATTAAGAACCAAGCCAGCAAAATGGTGAGGATGTCTTCAGCTTGCTTAGCTGCTTCTCAGCTTCCTAGCTCCCACAGCTCCTACAGCTACATGGAGATCTTTATACCTGTCAAGGCAGGCTATGCATCCTCAGAGCACCTTTGCATTGCATTTTGTTGCCCTGCATTTAACAAAGCAGTCACCAGTTCTGCTTCCCAGTGGCTGGCTATTTTATAGCCAGGCTTCTTCACATTTTGAACCATTCTACAGGGTGGGGAGAAAGAGGGGTGCAAAGACTTGTCTTTTCAAACTCCAAATAGGCTATTACAGCAGATTCATGAATGAAGCTGTTGGATGGATCCAAAACCGCCTAACAGCAATCAGGAAAGGATTAGGGTCAGCTGCTGCATCCTTAGCTGTTTGTCTCCTCTACTGCGCTGCTCACAGACATGCTCATTCATATAGGAAAAACTACCTTACTGATACGGAAAAGCAAAAGCCACCAGACCCACAGATATATCTACAGCTGGGAAGAGGACATTTGTATCACCCAACTCAGCTTAGAGACACATTTTGCAGTCTGACAAACACACTAATTCTTAGGGGATGCTGTTCATTTCTTTATGGCAGACCTCAGGTCAAAAATCACAGGGCAAGAAAGGGACTGAAATCAAAAAAAACCTTCTGTCTCACTAAAACTTGTGTGCTTATTAATAGTCTTTCTATAGTTGGTATTAAGAGGCCTTCAAATTCTTTTGGTCTCCATTGTGCTCAGTGCCGCCTGTAAATAATGAAAAAAGGGCCATGGCCAAAGAGCTTACATTGCAAATCCACCGATGAAAGTATATAGCAGCTACAATACTCAAACTTGCAAGGCTTATTAACATCAGAAAAAAAATTAAAAATACTTCCAGAACTAAGCAAGATGATCTTTTGACTCTGAATCTGGATTAGTGTTCAGTTTGGAAGGAGAAATGTGCTTTAATAAAGTCAAGAACACTTTCTGCTCTCTGTGGAGGCATGCATTGAAGTGATTAAAGAATAGCTCTGTGGGATAGCTAGCTTTCAACTGAAAAGGTGAAAAATCTTATTCTGAGATCTTTTGAAAAGGAACAGAAGCTTGGATAAATTGATTATATTTATCACAAAAATATAACACCATGGTTAATTAGCAGATTTTAATTCAAAAAATAACACACATAAAAAATAATACAGTTTCAGGACAGTCTTCAGCGTTTTTTATAATCTCCATTTTTAAATATCATGTTTATCTTATAATTATCAAAATACGGCCCTAAGAAATGCTGATCTGTAGAAGTGTTCAAATTATTATTGAGGATATGCTCTCTTGTTTATAGCCTTTTTTTTCCTGTTTGTTTACTCTTGACATAGTTTTAATAAATAGAAATTATCTATGTATATTTCATAAACTATTTTCTTTGTATTTAGATCATTTGAGGTATTCAGTTGTTTACAGTTATTGTTTCTATTTCTTTCCTGGATGACTGTTTGTGTTGAACAGTTTTACTATTGCCTTACAGCTATGAAGTGAATTTTCAAGGTTAGAGAAGTGGTTATATTGGGAATGGCTAATCAGCCTTCACAAGATTTTTTACTCCCCAGAAGAAAAAAGCTAAAATCAGGAGTCACACAAAGGTGCAAGAGCTGCTTAGAACACAGATCCCTCTTGCCACAGGGCAATTCCTTCAAATCCCTTCAGGTCACAAGGATTTGTGTATGTCCAATTTTGTTTAAATATTCTCTACCCTGAGCCTCCTACAAGGGTAAAGCTTCCTTGCTCTGAACTTTGCCTTTGGTCCCAAGGACAAGGGACTCCCAGTCTTACTAGTGAAGACCATAGTGAAGAAGATATCAAGCACCTCAGCCTTCCCTGTGTCCTCTGTCACCATGTCAGCAGCAGGTTCACATTTTCCATAGTCTTCTTTTTTGCTGCTAATACACCTGTAGAAGCCGCTCTTGTTGGCCTTCACTTTCATCGCCACATTCAACTTTAGATGGCCTTGACGTTCCTAGCCCCATCCCTATTTACTTGAACACTATGTTCATCCTGAGTGATTTGACCCTGCTTCCAGCTTAAGTATTCTTCCTTTTTTATATCTGGGTTTATTCAGGTGCTTCTTGTTCATCCGTGCTGGCTTCCTGCAACTTTTGCTTGCTTTCCTGCTTGTCAGGATGGACAATACTTGAGCTTGGAGGAAATGAACTTGAAAATCAGTCAACGCTACAGAACTCCTCTTCAGGGCCATTTCCCATGGTATTCTTCCAAGCAGGTCTGCGAAAAAAATGAAGTCTGTTCTGAATTCAGAATTGTGATCCTGATTTATGAGCTGCTCCTGCCTCTCAGGAACCTGAACTCCACATCTCATGGTCAGTACAGCTAAGGCTGCCTCCAGCCTTCATAGCCCTGACCAGTTCTTACTCATTTGTAAGTATCAGGTCTGTCAGAACATCTCCTCTCGTTGGCTCCTCTATCATCTGTGCCAGGAACCTGTCACATGGGTTGTGTCCTGCTGAATTGCCCTTCCAGGAGATACTGGGGTGGTTAAAGTACCCCATGTGGACCAAGGCTTGCAAGCGTCAGCTCCTTGCAGTTTTCTACAGCAGGCTTCATCTACTTCTTCCTGATCAGGCTGCCAGTAGTAGGCACCCATGACAGTCACCCACATTTTTACAGCCACTAATCCTAACATGCAAGCTCTGAGCTGTCTCATTGTCCATCCCAGGGCAGTGTTCATGCATCCTTGCTGCTCTCGCATGACACTCCCTGCCACCTCCCTGAATGACTCTTCTTATGCATCCATGGCAGCGCTCCAGCCTGGTGCTCTGGTTGAGCCCAGATCTACGTTTGTGTGAGCACAAACATGTTGTTAAACAACTGAGTCATTCGCAAGGTTAAGGCACCATAAATTTTTGTCCAAGCTTTATGTCCCTTCATGAATTAAGGCAATTCCAACAGCAGGCAGCATTCTTGTTAACAGTTCATTTTCTCTGCCCTCTGCATCTCCTGTCAGGAAACAATTTACGGGTCTTCCTGATGGTCTTCTAGACAAAATCATAGTTACACAGAGAATTTTATAAACAATAAATTTTGGGATTAGAAAAAAAAGACTTTGAAATGTTGTTACAGACATGTAGTCCACAAATAGGAAACCTTTCTGCTGTACAAACATGCTCACTCTTTGTCTTTCCTGGTCGTGGGTTAACAGTGGCAGAGAGAAGTAAGTGCTGTTTACACAGATTTTTCACCATGGTTTGGGGCAGTTCTCTGTTTCTGGAAGGTAAGTGCTTTTTGGGAGCTGTTTAATTCACTGCTAGTTGAGTCATGACCTCTGTCTGAGTATGACACGCTTAGGAAATGCATCTTTGCTTCTTCCTGCATCCATGTGTGGAACACGGACTCTGCTGACTTCATATTTCAAACTCTGGGCTCAGAAATCTAGAGATATTTATAACTGGAAGCCTTGGGGCAGGGTTAAATGCACATTGTCGCACAGTTAAAGCTGTTAAATGTTGACGGTCCCAGAAAATATGGGAGTAAATATCCAGCCTATACTGTCTCCCTCATCTTATACAATCATAGAATAGAATAATAGAATAGTAAGGGTTGGAAAGGACCTCAAGATCATCGAGTTCCAACACCCCTGCCATGGGCAGGGACACCTCCCACTAAACCATGCCATCCAAGGCTATGTCCAACCCCACCTTGAACGTCGCCAGGGATGAAGCATTCACAACCTCCCTGGGCAACCCATTCCAGGGCCCCACCACCCTCACAGTAAAGAATTTCTTCCTCACATCCAATCTAAACCTCCCCTGTTTAAGTTTAAACCCATTACCCCTTGTCCTCTCACCACAGTCCCTAATGAAGAGTCCCTCCCCAGCATCCCTATAGGCCCCCTTCAGGTATTGGAAGGCTGCTAGGAGGTCTCCACGCAGCCTTCTCTTCTCCAGGCTCAACAGCCCCAATTTTCTCAGCCTATCTTCATACGAGAGGTGCTCCAGTCCCCTGATCATCCTCGTGGCCCTCCTCTGCACTTGTTCTAACAGTTCCATGTCCTTTTTATGTTGAGGACCCCAGAACTGCACGCAATACTCCAAGTGAGGTCTCAGGAGAGCAGAGTAAAGGGGCAGGAGCACCTCCCTCGACCTGCTGGTCACACTCCTTTTGATGCAGCCCAGAATACAGTTGGCCTTCTGGGCTGCAAGCGCACACTGCCGGCTCATGTTCATTTTTTCATCAACCCACACCCCCAAGTCCTTCTCTGCAGGGCTGCTCTGAATCTCTTCCCCACCCAACCTGTAGCTGTGCCTGGCATTGGTCCGACCCAGGTGGAGGACTTTGCATTTAGCATGGTTAAACTTCATTAGGTTGGCATCAGCCCACCTCACAAGCGTGTCAAGGTCCCTCTGGATGGCATTCCTTCCTTCCAATGTATCAACCGAACCACACAGCTTGGTGTCATCGGCAAACTTGCTGAGGGCGCACTCAATCCCACTGTCCATGTCAACCACAAAGATGTTGAACAAGACCGGTCCCAACACCGATCCCTGGGGGACCCCACTCGTTACTGGTCTCCAGCTGGACACTGAGCCACTGAGCACTACTCTTTGTGTGCGGCCATCCAGCCAGTTCTTTATCCACCGAGTGGTCCACCTATCAACTTGATGTCTCTCCAATTTAGAGACAAGGATGTCATGTGGGACAGTGTCAAAGGCTTTACACAAGTCCAGGTAGATGACATCAACTGCTCTGCCCCTGTCCATCAGTTCCGTAGCCCCTTCATAGAAGGTCACCAGATTGGTCAGGCAGGATTTCCCCTTAGTGAAGCCATGCTGGCTGTCACCAAGCACCTTGTTGGTTTTCATGTGCCTCAGCATGCCTTCCAGGAGAATCCGCTCCAAGATTTTGCCAGGCACAGAGGTGAGACTGACTGGTCTGTAATTCCCTGGGTCATCCATTTTCCCCTTCTTAAAAATGGGGGTTATATTTCCCTTTTTCCAGTCATCGGGAACTTCACCTGACTGCCATGATTTTTCAAATATGATGGACAGTGGCTTAGCAACTTCATTTGCCAGCTCCTTCAGGACCCGTGGATGGATTTCATCCGGTCCCATGGACTTGTATACATTCAGGTTCCTAAGGTGGTCCCGAACAAGATCCTCCCACACAGTGGGCTCAGGGTCCCAACCCTCACCGTCCCCGCGTCTGCCTTCCAAGACTTGGGTGGTGTGGTCAGAGCATTTGCCCGTAAAGACTGAGGCAAAGAAGTCATTAAGAACCTCAGCCTTCTCCAAATCCAGGGTAGCCAGTTCTCCCGACAGCTTCTGGAGAGTGCCCACGGTGTCCCTAACCTGTCTTTTATTGGCAATGTACCTATAAAATCCCTTCCTGTTATCCTTAACATCCCTAGCCAAGTTTAATTCTAAGTGGGCCTTAGCTTTCCTAACCTGGTCCCTAGCTTCCCGGACAACATCCCTGTATTCTTCCCAGGCCGCCTGACCTTGCTTCCACCTTTTATAAGCCTCTTTTTTCCTTTCAGTTTTGCTCAGCAGCTCCTTATATATCCAAGGAGGTCTCCTGGCCCTCCTGCTAAACTTCCTTCTAGTTGGGATGCATCGCTCCTGAGCTTGCAGCAGGTGAGCCTTGAATATCAACCAACAATCTTGGGCCCCCCTGCCCTCTAGGGCTGTATCCCATGGAACCTTACCGAGCAGGTTCCTGAAGAGGCCAAAGTCTGCTCTCTTGAAGTCCAGGGCAGTGAGCTTGCTGCACGCTCTTCTCACTGTCCTGAGGATCTCAAACTCGACCATCTCATGATCGCTGCAATCAAGGCTGCCCTGGAGCGTCACATTCCCAACCAGCCCTTCCCTGTTGGTGAGGACGAGGTCAAGCATGGCACCTCTCCTTGTCGGCTCCTCTATTACTTGTAGAAGGAAGTTGTCTTCCACGCAATCGAGGAACCTTCTGGATAGCTTGTGCCGGGCCGTACCATCCCTCCAACAGATATCAGGGTGGTTGAAGTCCCCCATGAGAACAAGGGCCTGCAAGCGTGAGGCTGCTCCTATCTGCCTATGGAGCGCTTCATCCAGCAAGTCCCCTTGGTCAGGCGGTCTGTAACAGATCCCCACAATAATATCACCCATCGCTGTTCTCCCTTTAACCCTGACCCACAAACTCTCTGTCGACTGCTCACCTGTCCCCAGACAGAGTTCCATACTCTCTAGCCTATCCCTAATATAAATAGCAACTCCCCCTCCCCGTCTGCCAGGCCTGTCTTTCCTAAAGAGCCGGTAACCTTCCATTCCAACACACCAGTCATAGGAGCCATCCCACCATGTTTCTGTGATGCCTATGATATCATACCCCCATAGATGTGCACACATCTCTAATTCCTCTTGTTTGTTCCACATACTACGGGCATTTGTGTAGAGGCATTTGAGCCGAGATCCAATTGAAGTCGGGTCATTGGCTGGAGCAGCTGGAATATCCCTACATTGCTCCGAACGTTTACTATAGGTGCTACCAACTGACTGGGTGTGTTGGGATGGAATGATGCCCCCCTCCCCCAACACATCTAGTTTAAAGCATCTTTGACCAGCCTGGCAAGCCTCCTACCAAATCCGCTCTTCCCCTTCTTTATCAGACCAGCTCCACCAGCCCCCGGTAGACCTGGCCTACTATATTGAGTCCCATGGTCAAGGTACCCAAACCCCTGACTATAGCACCACCCTTCTAACCATTTATTAACCTGCCCAATCCTCCTAGCCTTTTCGAGGTCCTGCCCTGTATCCTGGAGAATTGACAAAAAGACAATCTGAGCTCCAGAGCCCCTAACCACCTCTCCCAGAGCCCTGTAGTCCTTCTTTATAGTCTCTGGGCTACTGCTATCTATATCAGTAGCACCCACATGTATTACCAGGAGTGGGTAATAGTCAGTGGGACCGACTAGAGCAGGCAGCTTCTCGGCCACGTCCCTGATCCGAGCAAGCCAAAAAAAATAATTACTTGCAAAATACCTTTAATTTAGATAGAACAGTCTGGCTAACTGTGAATGGCCAGCTAACAGAAAAGCAATTGTCTGTGTTGAGTGTTCTCAGTTGCTTACCCTCCACCACAAGGCACAAGTGAAGCTCTCTGCACCCAGATGAGAGTAACATCTTGACTCACAAAGTGATGGGCTGCACAAACCCCACTCATTCATCTGCACCATCACCAAAAGAACATCTTCTCATTGCTAGGAACAATGACAGCCACATCCAGCCCAGCAGTCACTGTGCTTGCTTGCTGTGTTGACAATCTTGTGCACGTGTCTTTTGCCAAGGATTATAGTTGCCTTGATTATTGTGCAGAAAATACACCTTCCTGGACCTTTTCCAGTTCAAATATATCAAATTCACCCATGATCATGAACATGGAAAACAGCGAGGAGTGTTGCAATTATCACAGTGAAAGAGAACATAATTTCATTGATCCCAGCATCCAGCCATCTGCTGTCACCAGGATATGGTGCTTCAGAGAGGAGAGGCAATATTCTTCCTTTGCCCCCCCCCACTGCATATTAACTTGCAATCTAAACCCCATATTTGGCAATCCTCATCATAACAAAGCTTACTGCAGAAATCTTGAACTTTCTTGATTTAGCATAAGAGCTCTAGCAGTGATATCAATTAGAAAACTTCAGAAAAGTCCTATTCCAACTCTTTCAACCTGCATACCTGTCCCTCTGAGGCTGGCTTGAAAAGCAAACAGAAAAGCAGGTTTAATAAGTGAGCAACAGGTAGTATGCACACAACGGTGGAATGAAGCCTATCTTGTAACATAAATTTCTTACAGAAGACAAGTCAAAACATGCAAAATGAATGTTTAATATTTCCTTGCTAATGTTTACAGCTTTTTTCCAACTGACTACAAAGAGATGCCATTTAAAGTGGATACATCCAACAGGCTCAACTCTGCAACTCTGTTGGTTTCTTTTACAGTATGTAGTAATCCTAAACTGCAATTTTTTTGTGTTTGATCTTCTAGTTTTAAGCAAGAGTAAGGATCATGAAAGCATTTTCAAGCATTTTTTTGTCTTTTAATTCAGTCACACTTTCTGTTCTCTATGGTTTAAATTATTCACAGCAAATTGTGCAGATTCAGATGTCAGCAAGTCATTGGTTAAGTAACAAATTCAAACAGGACTCTGCAGCCATTCTCATAACATGTTAGATGCATCCTGTACCCAGGCAGGAGTGATAATCTTTTCTCAAGTAACATTTGCAGCAGAACTCACCTCATTCTTTAATGACTTTGAAGCTACTTGGTGCTGTAAATACACAGGTATTAGACAGTCATATTCTGTTTAAATGTTTCTCTAGATCTGATCAAATGGCATTGCAGCTGAAATCGTTTACTGAAGAATATATAGGACTCTACCCCAACACTGCACTCAGTCAAAAAGACCCTTCAGAAGGGGTGATGAAGAATATTCAGGTATTGTCTTGGTTCTGTCTGTTGGATTTCTTTTTTTTTCATCAAATAATTTAATCCCAAACATTAGCCTGTGAACCCCTTTAGGGTAGTTGTTCAGTTCACAAATGATGCCCTTTCTTCTACATCCACTGTAAGTCACTACCCAGTAATCCTTGACTCCTTCACCCATGACTAGCAAAAATCAGCATAAATGAAGCAAAATTTTAGCCAGAAAAATCAAACTGATAAAAAAGCAGGGATTCTTCTCATTCCCTTTGAGGGCAATTTGGGCATGGTGGCTGTATTGGTACAGCAAGCTACCAGTGGTCCTGAGGCCAACCTGAAGCCCAGTTGTGTAGGTGGTTCAGACAGGGGACATGGAAGCATGGAAACACACGCTCAATGTGGACAATTGCAACCTCTGCATATGCTCTGAGGACCAAGTAATTTAAGACACCTCCAGGCACCAGCAGGCCCTCTCCAGGCTGATATGTGGCAGCACTGGAGAGAGATGATGGCATTCCAGGTTCATGGCCCCTGGACACTGGTCTTGTAGGAAGTGCAAGCATGTGCATAAACACATTCCTAATGCCTAAGAGTACACTGGGCTCATAAGAGGAAACATGTAAAGCAAAACTCATACCCAGAGAATTTATGATCTAAAAGATTGGATGGACATTTCAGAGTGGTTTATGTCTTGGGACAGGTTAGAGGGAAAAGGGAAAATATGTAACTAATAAAGGGTGAAAAACATTTCTCATTAATCAGTTTAAGGGCACACAGTTACATTCATGTGTCACAGATGCCTAATGCTTGTCTCTAAATAAGGTATTTGTATGGGAACATGGCCAGTTAGGCAGCTACCTGCTCACCCGTTGAAGAAAGCAACTGATTTATGTGAGCACACTGGGCATTTACATACATAAATTACACAGTGACTCACACAGTATATGTCTGGGTTTGAGATTCCAGGTCCCACTTTGCAAAGAACATGGGGAGGCCTCCGGACAAGTAATTGACAAACTGTAAATTCATAGAATGATTTAGGTTGGAAGGGATATTTAAAGATTATCTAGTCCAGCTCCCTGTGCAATGAGCAGCAACATCTTAGAATCATAGAATCATAGAATAGTTAGGGTTGGAAAGGACCTCAAGATCATCTAGTTCCAACCCCACTGCCATGGGCAGGGACACCTCCCACTAAACCATGCCATCCAAGGCTATGTCCAACCCCACCTTGAACGCCGCCAGGGATGAAGCATTCACAACTTCCCTGGGCAACCCATTCCAGGGCCTCACCACCCTTACAGGAAAGAATTTCTTCCTCATATCCAATCTAAACTTCCCCTGTTTAAGTTTGAACCCATTACCCCTTGTCCTCTCACCACAGTCCCTAATGAAGAGTCCCTCCCCAGCATCCCTATAGGCCCCCTTCAGATACTGGAAGGCTGTTATGAGGTCTCCACACAGCCTTCTCTTCTCCAGGCTGAACAGCCCCAACTGTCTCAGCCTATCTTCATATGGGAGGTGCTCCAGTCCCTGTCATCCTCGTGGCCCTCCCCTGGACTTGTTCCAACAGTTCCATGTCCTTCTTATGTTGAGAACACCAGAACTGCACACAATACTCCAAGTGAGGTCTCAGGAGAGCAGAGTAGAGGGGCAGGATCACCTCCCTCGACCTGCTGGTCACACTCCTTTTGATGCAGCCCAGGATACAGTTGGCTTTCTGGGCTGCAAGCGCACACTGCCGGCTCATGTTCATTTTCTCATTGACCAACACCCCCAGGTCCTTCTCCTCAGGGCTGCTCTGAATCATTTCCCTGCCCAACCTGTAGCTGTGCCTGGGATCTTCATCTAGGTCAGGTTCTCAAAGCCCTGCCCACCCTGATTTTGAATGTTTACAGGGACAGGGCATCTCAAGGCAACCTATGCCAGTGCCTCACCACCTCACATGATATCTTTCTAATATCTAATGCAAATCTCCCCTCTGCCACTTTAAAGCCATTACCCCTAGATCTATCACTACTTGCCCTTGTAAAAAGGCCCTCTCCAGATTTCTTACTGTCGCTGCTAGATACTGAAAGGCTTCAACAGGGTCTCCCTGGAACCTTCTCTTCTCCAGGCTGGACAATCTCAACTCTCTCAGCCTGCCATCATAGCAAAGGTGCTTCAGCCTCCTGATCATCTTTGTGGCCCTCCTCTGGACTTGCTGCAATAGGTTCATGTACTTCTTATGCTGGGGGCATCAGAGTTGAATGCAGTACTCCAGGTGGGTTCCCATGAGAGTGGAGCAGAGGTAAAGAATCCCCTCCCTCGTCACGCTTCTTTATGCAGCCCAGCATATGGTTGGCTTTTGGGTTGCAAGTGCACACTGCTGGCTCACGTTGAGCTTCTCATCAACCAGCAGTCCTTTTGATGTCAGATCCCAATGGGCTGGGGATGTCCAGCATTCCTCTACAAGGCACCTCAGAGAGGATCAGTCCCAGGTTAGCCTCCTGCTGTTTCCAGGAGTGACTGCATAAGACACACAAAATGAAACAGAGCATCAGGTTTGTTCTATTTATCAGTCTTTTTCTGAATCCCATATGCCCATGTTTTTTCTCACAGCCTTGGCTAGTTTTAAATAAAACACAAAATGATCTCCAAAATTAGACCAATCAATGCACAGGAAGCACTCCAAGCACTCTGTCTGTGCCTGACCTGTGACTGAATATTCACCATATATTTAGCTCACTCATTTGCAAGTCTGTGATGTTGAACAAACGCTCTACTTTCCACTAGTTTTGCAAAGTGCTCCTAAATTTAACTCTGAGTCAACACTGTATGACTGCACATTGAAGTTAACCTGCAGAGTCAGCTTATAAATTTTTAAGAAGCTTTTCCTTCTCTAACAGTGAATGTAAATGCAAGTTGTTTGAACAAAGACACTAATTTATCAGTTATAACAATGAATGCACCTCCTTGGTTACTCCTGACTTCTTGAAATGTGTATTTTCCGTCAACATTAATGGAGATAATGACAAAAAATTATGTGTAAAATGCAGAATAAAAGTCAGAAGGCCAGAACATAGTGTAGTGTAAATTGCTACTTCCAGTAACATCAGCAATGCTGTGCCCATTTTCTGTAGCTGAAGATCTGGCTATTAGTTTCTAACTAACTTCTCAAGATATTTTTGTGATGTGTGATGCTTATAATCTTCATCTAGTGCTGACTTTCTTTTGATTTGAAGCAATGATAATGCATATTTTATGCTTTCACTCTGACTGAAAATGTCTCCTCTGCAGTCAACAAGTTTTGAACACCGCTTTTTGGTATTAAAGTTATTTGTGAGTCTTCATATGGTTTTTGTTAGGAAAAAAGAAGCACTGTCATTGCTTCCAGTCTTGACTGACAATGCAAATAGAGGAGAAGAGCATTATTTGAGAAAATTTTCTAAAAAAGACAGAATTAAGTGAAGTAAAATAATGGATATTCCATGAAAGACTCAAGGCAAAGGCAAAAATACATGGGGAAGAAAGAGATTAAGGAAGACTTTGGGGTGGTGATGCCATTTTTTCTTAAAATAAAATTTACGCAAAATCAACTAGCATGTGTTTAGCACAAAGTCACATTCAGAATCACAGAAAAATAAGCAAATATTACATTTGTGGTAGCCTTCCCCCTTACAGTGGTGATAATAGAATTGCATACTGAGCAAGTTTGTGCGATCTCTGACATGAATTAAGACAATGGCCCCACACCAAGGGTTTTGCAAAGAAAGAATCAGAACGGATAAATCTCTACTTCCAGCACATAGGCATGTGGCTTGTGGAGGCAAAACCCACCACAACCAGTTTTCTCAACTCTTACACTTCTTGCTCTATTTCCAGTGTTTGGTGGTTTCAAAAACTGCAAAAAGTTCACTCTGCCCTTGCCATGAATCCTTTTTCAAATAATTTTCTCTGTCAAATAAGTGTCAAATGTCTCTTCAAACATAAAATCACTCATCAGCTATCTCAGCCACACCTATTCTTTGTGTGGTATTCTCTTGTGTGGTCTTTCAGCGAGCTCAAGCCCTTTACTTTAAATTTACACTCATTGACAGAATTTAATTAAATCCTTTGTTATTATTATCATTAATTATATTCACAGTCCAAGATGAGAGACATAAAACAGAAAATGAACATGGACTTCAGCAACCCAGATCAAGTTTTTTGGCATATATGAAAAGCAGAGGAAAAGAAACTGTAGGTACGTGCAGTTATTCTCTTGTCCATGTCCAAATTTATGCCTAATGAACTAAAAAGTGCCTTAACCATCTTGAAGATGTAGAAGGGGCAAAATCACTCACCTATGTCAATTTTGAGATGATCCTTGAAGTCAACTGGATATTACACAGAGCTACTTACATGGGAATAAACCCGGATTGCCTCCTATCAGCATGCACATGCTGAGAAAAAGGGCCTTTGCTGTCTGCTAAATGAGCACTGGAAGAGAAGATTTACTTGCAAAATAATCCCCCAAAAGTTTCACCTACCTTTCATCCCAGAACCCAGGAAAACCCTACAGATCCAAGGTCTCACTTTAGACCAGCTGGCACTACTATATTACGTCCCTCAGCAAGCAGCAAAGGCTTCAGCAGCATTGATGGTCAGAACTGCATTTTCAAATCTCCCAACCCTAACCCTAACCGTATCACTTACTGCAAAACAGAGCTGTCTCAGAGCACACAAACCGTATCTCTTTCAGCTGAAGCTAAATCCAAAGCCATGCTCCAGCCACTAATGAGCACAGAGTCTACAGGACCAGGCTATAGCTAGCATGAATTCCCCAAAACCATGTGCAGTGCAGAGGTCAGTGCAAGTTGTTTCACTCAGCAGATCCACTCCTAATGGAATGCACTACTTGCTAATGTAGAAAGAGTCATGTTCAACTAGTGCACAAAGGGACAATGACAAGTGGGGACGAGGCTGATTATAGTCAGCCAAAATCAACTGTCAAGCCCTAACAAGCCTGTGATGAAGTACAACTAATGTAATTATCACCTTAGGGTCCACAGAGAAGTGCGCTGATATAGTAGAAGACTAATGGGCTAGTAAGCAAGCGTCAGACAAGTAAAAAGCAAGGATTTCCAAACTGAAGGCTGTGATCAAGAAAGCAAGAAAAAGTACGCTAAGTCAAAATGAAAGGTAATGCAGCCAACAGAGGAGTGTAAGAGAGCAGTTACTTGAGCAAGGAACCTAATGCCTATAATTTATTTTAAAAAACATAAATAGTCGATCATAGTTCCTTAATTACTTTGACAGAAAAAAACTATTAGGAAAGCCACCTTTCTTTAACTTCATCCCTCATCTGTCTTTCCTCTGGTCTCATATTACATTTTCATCATGAAGGCTGCAAACTTTTTTCTACAGTTCCCAAGACAGGGATGATGGGTTTTGCTGTTGACATTTCTAGTGAACCACGCATGAATTCATAACAGCTCTCATATCCAAAGGAGACCCTCATCCAAACATCTTTTTTTTCCTTGATATGTGATACCATAAACCTGTTACTTCCGTCATGGATCAGATGTCTTTGGGGGGAAACAAAGTTGAACAGATTTTTTATGAAAAGAAAAAAAGTACAGTTTTTACTGAAGAACTTTGTAGACCTTTTTCTTACGTCACAAAGAAGACAAGAAAACACAGTATAAGCATTGAACTTGTGGGTCACCTTTAAAAAATAAATAGCAAATAATTATACATATCTATCATATTGAGTTCTGCATATCATGTTGGTGTTCCTCAGTTCATCTGTCTCTCATACTGAGAGGGTGCATCCATCATCTTGTCATCAACAGGCCTGTCATATGGGGGTAATGCAAGTTATCTTCAAGGTAACTCACTGACATTACTTAATTAAATATCTTGAAATATTGCACAGTATTTTCCTGTACCACCATGAGGGACAATGGTAATTACATGGCAATCCCCACAAACGCTTTATGAATCCTCAATTACAGTTCTACTAACTCGATTTGACATTATTATGTCTAGACTGTAATGAATTATTTGTAGTTATATATTTTAAATATTCAGCCACCTTTTCTGTTTATAAGTTATCCAACATTGTCCATTTTTCAAAGTTACTCAGATTGTTTTTGCAAAATACCCAATGATTATGTGTTTGAAAAATTCCTGACAATTTTTACTGGGTAATTTCAAGGCAACAAACATTTGAAATGCATCATAGAATCATAGAAAAGTTAGGGATAAAAAGGACCTTAAGAACATCTAGTTCCAACCCCCCTGCCATGTGCAGGGACACCTCCCACTAAACCATGACACCCAAGGCTCTGACCAACCTGGCCTTGAATACTGCCAGGGATGGAGCATTCACATCTTCCCTGGGCAACCCATTCCAGGGCCTCACCACCCTTACAGTAAATTACTTCCTCCTTATATCCAATCTGAACTTCCCCGTTTTAAGTTTTAACCCATTGCACCTTGTTCCCTCACTACAGTCCCTAATGAAGAGTCCCTCCCCAGCATCCTCATAGGCCCCCTTCCGATATTGGAAGGCTGTTATGAGGTCTCCACGCAGCCTTCTCTTCTCCAGGCTGAACAGCCCCAACTGTCTCAGCCTATCTTTATATGGGAGGTGCTCCAGTCCCCTGATCGTCCTCATGGCCCTCCTTTGGACTTGTTCCAACAGTTCCATGTCCTTCTTATGTTGAGGACACCAGAACTGCACACAATACTCCAAGTGAGGTCTCAGGAGAGCAGAGCAGAGGGGCAGGATCACCTCCCTCGACCTGCTGGTCACACTCTTTTTGATGCAGCCCAGGATACGCTTGGCTTTCTGGGCTGCAAGCGCACACTGCCGGCTCATGTTCATTTTCTCATTGTCCAACACCCCCAGCTCCTTCTCCGCAGGGCTGCTCTGAATCTCTTCCCTGCCCAACTTGCAGCTGTGCCTGGGATTGCTCTGACACAGGTCTAGGACCTTGAACTTAACATGGTTAAACTTCATCAGGTTGACATGTGTCTTCCTCACAAGCATGTCAAGGTCCCTCTGGATGGCATTCCTTCCCTCCAACGTATCAACCGAACCACACAGCTTGGTGTCATTGGCAAACTTGCTGAGGATGCACTCAATCCCACTGTCCATGTCACCGACAAAGATGTTGAACAAGAATAAGCCCAACACCAGTCCCTGAGGGACATCACTTGTTACTTGTCTCCAGCTGGACATTGAGCCATTGAGTACAACTATTTGCGTGCAGCCATCCAGCCAGTTCTTTATCCACCGAGTGGTCCACCTATCAAATTGATGTCTCTCCAATTTAGAGACAAGGATGTCATGTGGGACAGTGTTGGTCCTTTCCACAAGTCCAGGTAGATGACATCAACTGCTCTACTCCTGTCCATCAGTTCTGTAGCTCCATCATAGAAGGCCACCAGATTGGTCAGGCAGGATTTTCCCTTGGTGAAGCCATGCTGGTTGTCATGAAGCACCTTGTTGTTTTTCATGTGTCTCAGCATGCCTTCCAGGAGAATCTGTTCCAAGATTTTGCCAGGCACAGAGGTGAGACTGACTGGTCTGTAATTCCCCAGCTCATCCATTTTCCTCTTTCATATTTCCCTTTTTCCAGTCATCGGGAACTTCACCTGACTGCCATGATTTTTCAAATATGATGGACAGTGGCTTAGCAACTTCATTTGCCAGCTGCTTCAGGACCTGCAGATGGATTTCATCCGGTCCCATGGACTTGTGCACATTCAGGTTCTTAAGATGGTCTCAAACCAGACCCTCTCCTACAGTGGGCCCAGGGTCTTCATTCTCACATCCCTGCGTTTGCCTTCCAATACTTGGGTGGCGTGGTCAGAGCATTTGCCGATGAAGACTGAGGCAAAGAAGTCATTAAGAACCTCAGCTTTCTCCAAAGCTAAGCATCCCTAAACATAGCCATCCTAAGTGCTCACAGATAAACGTATATATGTATAACAGCTTATTTCTGTTAAGAAGCATTTGGTCTTAAAAACAAGAAGCGTGGACTCAGGAGCATGTATTCCTCACGTTTTCATTATTTTTTTCCCCAAAGGGCATATAGATGCAGCAGGTTTTGATTTATTAGGTAAACATGGGGCCTGTTTCTCAGTTTGTCAGTAGATGTGCTCCTCTTTGCAGGTCATAGCATTTGGACCCCAGTGGAGAATTCACGGATTGTTAGATTTGCAAGGATGTCAGTGGTTCATGTTTCTGCCTGTACAACTCCTTCGTGAAGTTTCAGTACAAACCAGAACTTTCTTTCAGGGAGCTGGCAGCCATAAAGCATTTTTGAAAGTGCCATAAATGTTCTTGTATTTGTACTCTGCGAATCAGAGCATTTCCTAAGTGTTTTTTAAAATGCCCGTTCCAGTTGCCACATCCTGTTTATATGTGGCTGCTCTTTCTGACTATGCAATTTATTGATATTGTATCATGTTTGTTCCAAGTAGATTTTGCAAATTCTCCAGTTTTCTCCCTGTTGTGTCTTCCACTGATGAGTGCAGTTCTTCCCAAGGTGCGTCACAGACGAGGCACATTCTGGGAAGACTAGCAATGGTATAAGGAGTTCAGAGAGACATTATCAGACATTGAAAACATACAACTTAAAAACTTGGAAATAGTTCTGTGTTTCTGAAAATTCAAAATCTCATTTTATCAACTCATTTTCACTAATTATAATTGCAGGACATAAATCCACACTAGTGACCCCTAGACTCTCCTCCAGATATTTTCCTCCCATATTCTGTGAGGTTATTTTCTCCTCTTAGTTTCCACCTCTCTTTTTCTCTCTAACTCCTGCTATTTGCTCTACCATATCTCTGCTAAGCTCCAGGTCCCAGCAGATTCTCCCCCGTCAGTTCTTTATTTTCTTTAATATGCTCCTTGTCTGAAAAAATGTTATCTGCTTTTCACCACTTCCACTAATATTCTTCTCCTTTTCATCCTACATGACTATTTCCTGAAGCACTTTGAGTCATCTATATATTTAACTGCCACTATAAAGCCTCACCTAAGTACTTCATATGTATTTTTTATTCCCTTTTTCAAACATCCTTGTGTTTTTCTTCTTTATGTCTCAATCATCAGTTTAAATACGTATCGACTACTGTTGACTCTGGCCAATGAGGACATTAAAACACATCTACTTTGGCCATGGATACTACACCACAGAGTAATCAGTACCAGTATCTGTTGTCCTGGTCTTTCAGCCAGTAATTGTGAAGCGCAGCAACTGTACCCCACTAAACCCTGAACACAGCTGAGGGGGCTCTCTCTGATTTTTATGAATATTGTTTATACCTGGAAATATTTGAGACAACAGACATTTTTCTGAAAGATATCTTCTAGAGGTTTTCTGTGCTAAACCAGCCACACTCCATGTTCCTAATCCCAGTGCCTTTACCACGGTGTCTACTTTTACTTTACATAGCACACTGTGTTGTACTTTGCGGAGTACAGACAGGGAATACTTATCACCTGCAGAAATGTTATGATCATTTCCTCCTGACATTTCATGCCATCAAGTGGTATAAACTATGATGAAATGTCATCATTCAAATACAGCAGCAAAAAAAAAAGCACTCCAAACACGAGCTGACTACAGAGTATGTGGAAAACACCCCCACTTTATCAGCAAATAGTAGAAATGTAGTTGATAATTTATGTCACAGCATACAAAGTCTCTGAAGTCATACATTATTCATAGAAAAAGTCATCTTTGTATCTTTAAAAAAGACGCATTAAAAAGTACAATGTTAAAAATAGATGGCATTTTATTGGAGATCATAATTATTTTGAAAGTTGGCAACAGGGCTTTTTCGTTCCTAAAATGACCTTTCAAGATGAAATGGGAAAAAGAAAAGCTGTTCTGAGGAAGCAGCTATGCAAAACTCTATGCATAAAGAAGACATTCATCTTTAATATGAATGTTAGTGTATTCTGCAATGAGAATAGAGGCCAGTAAAATCTCATTCAGAAGCGTAACTAAATAGCAGCATAGGTCTCTTGAATGACACAGCATTTGGAACCTTGTTGTGACCAAAATTTTCATGATATATCTGTAATTTGGAAATCCAAACTTTACCTGTGCAGTAAATGAAAAATGTTGAAGATCATAAACATGACCAGAAAGCAACCCCTGAATACCATGTATGTGTCTCAGCTCTGCTACATATCTTACCAGTAAACAGATTTGATTTCATTTCCCTTAATCAGTGTTCATTCTTCTGCTTACTTTCCTCCTAAGCAAAGAGCATGAAAAAATATTGATAACATTACACTTTAAATCAGCAGTAACAGGGTAACCAGAGCTGGAGAAATAATTGGACAAAATTATGCAGGAAAGCAGTTAGCAATTCTGAATTGCCTTTTAACTCCCTCTCCCTACCCTTGTTTCATGTCTTCTGTGGTATATCTCGTGTGATCAGTCTATGGTGGAAGTGCTGCTGTGACATTCTACAGCATTTGCAGGGCAAGTTCCAAGTAAGGATGTGTAAGAGAAAGCACTGGCTGCAGAGAGCCAGGATGCTACAGAAAGATATGATGCCAACTGCTTACTTTATCCTTTACCTTTATTTTTTATCTGCCTAAAGCACAGTCAGGTCCTCCAAAGTGTTGCAGAAGAGATAGGACTCAAAAAGCAAAAGGAATTCATGAGCTCCCCTCTTAAGGCCATCTCCCAGAAAGTATCCTTGTTCAAAGATGATAAGAGCCATGCTAAATCCTGTTGAGGCTGGAGGGACTGAAAAAGCATGCTTAAAGTTAACCATATTGTTAAAAGCTATTTAAACTTAAGCTGTTACTGCTTTTCTGACTAATGCCTTGTTCTTGGAGGCCATTTCATTCCCCAGGGGCAATGCAAAAAGAAGCATAAGGCTCTTGTCTCTTCAGTGATGGTGGTGGTGGTGAGACAACTGTTTGCCCAGGTGCACTTCTCCACTGTATTAAGGAAGTTCCAGAGGAGAAACCAAGTATTCTGCATTTACCTTTATATATGTTTATTCTCATGCTTATATTAATTAAATAACTGCTTTCCTTTGGAGCAGTTGTCTCCTGTCTACAGCTGCCTAAATGGGAATTGGGAGCTCCATAACACAGTAACATCAAGGCTGAGCAAGAACATAGATGCAATGAACAACCCACTGGATCCAGAGACAGATGACTTAAAGAAAAATAAATCTGGGACACAATCAGCATGTTCATAAAATTCAGCCTCCTACTGGATAGCTAAAAGGAACTAAATTGTCTAGCGAATGCCTAATATCCCTATTAACTGCAACAGAGTAGCAAACACTATGCAGGCCGTGGAGGCAACATGCAAGCAGCAGGCACAGCATGTGTGGCTACAAACAGATATTGCAGCACCAGAGAAATAACTTTAACCTCTGCCTTCAAAAAATACCACAGATTCTATATTTCATTATTCACAGGAAACATTCTGCATGAAAAAGTATAAACATGGCTTTAATGCAACAATATTGCATTGACAGCTTTTGGTAATAGGTTTAATTTTAACTCAGGAAAGCCACAAAAACAAATTGAGCCTTTTGTGTCCCTTTGCATTCTTATGGTTACAAATGAGATTTCCAGCAGCTTAAATTCCAGTGTGTGGTGGCTGCACATTGACTCATTAATTACCTAAGTAGGTAGCATAGTCTAGCTACTTTCTGGTAGAAAAAAAAATATATATATAAATCAGATTGAAACCCTAAACTGTGGTTTGTATCTTTTTAAAGAAATCCCATCTGTTAGTTTCCACTCCAGAACATTCAGAAATGCTTGCCTGAGGGGAAAAAACCTTAAAACTAAAAATGTCATTGCAGTAGTAGGAGATGGGCTTACCTCCCACTATGTTTTAAATTCAGTACTGCAGTTCTGGCCCTCAAACCTATCTTGTGCAGTGACAGGTCTGAGCTGCAATATTGAACTTACACAGGTTTGGGGAGCCAAAACTTTACGCTTCCTGGCATAGGTCAGAACACAGCTAAAAAGGATGCCTATAGGAAGTATTTAGGAAAAAGGGCAGATGAAAGCAAAAGGGCGCTTAACTTCTATGTGGGAACATAAGACTTTTTAAAGTTTTCATTTTACAATGAAGAAGAAAGTTTTCTTGTTATTTACATTAATGTCTGTGCCAGGAGAGTGCTGAGCACTCAAGGGTCTCCATGCTGAACACTATTTAAACACATAAGACAGTCCTATACTTCAGAAGTTTTCAGTCTAAGGCCTTTCCTCCTCTGCCTTCTGCAAAATTGTAAAGCTATACCTCCTTATTTAATAGCGAGGAAGTGCTGTCAAACTGGATAAATCAAAATGCTTTCTGTGCTTACCATCCCTTTCAGAATACATTTTATAATCCAAAACAATAAAGCATAATTTATGCATTTTTATCAAACTCTGCATTATTTTAATAACATCTGCAAAGATCGGATTCCAGTGTGTTCTGGGAGATATTGTTTTGCCCTGAGTTCATGAAATGTTATATTTTTCAGTTAAATCTGCTGCAATTTCATCTGCAGTTACCAGTAATTTTTTATCTGTTTTGCCAGATCTCATTTCAAGTGTTAAGAGTTCTCAAAGACAGATGATTTGCAAAACTTTCTTCGGTTGACTGTGAATATAGATTTAAAGCAGGACAGAACTGACAGCCATGGCTCATTTATTTGGCTTCTGTCTTAAAAGAACATATGTAAAAGAGTCATCAAGAAAAGTAGCTCTTTCATAAGGTTTTTATTTATTTAAGTAAATTCCACCCTGATGCAGGACTGTACTCAAACATAAGCTTTTCCAAACTTTCTACAGAGCACCTTAAAAAGGATTTCCCGCTGGTATCTTGCCTATCCACTGTTCTCAGGAGCTTTTGCTTCTCTCACAGGAGAAAAGGAGGCAACTGGAGGCACTTGGGTTGGTTTAGTTCAACAGTGAATGGGTGCATCCTTCATCCTTGCCCAAATTACTGCTATATCTCTGCAGTTTTTCACACTTTCATGAACTGATAGGACCTCCAGGGATTATCTCCTGTTTCTCTGTACTGCTGCTCTAGGGTTCTTCCTTGATGCATTTGTGGAAAATCCGTCTGTCTTCTGAGCTCCTAAAGCAAACTGTGAAAAGTGAAAAATGTTAATGATTGTTAGCAAAGTGGCCAGGTCATTTCCATGAAAGAAAGAGATGCTGGTAGTCTGTGGTTCTGCTAGGATGAAACAATCTATCTGGGACTGAAAGCACGCTTGCTCTTGGATCAATACTTTGAACACAATGCGGAAGCTGGCGTAGAAGCCAAAGTTACTTTTGCAATGAAAAGCCAGGGCAAGGTGCCCACCTCTGTTCAGGACCAAAATTAACTTTACACAGTCTGCTCTTCCAGGGCATGTCCAGAACTGAAAACATTTAGTCTCTATTTGGGGCTATCTAGCCTGAATAGGGCCCGAATACTGAAGGATTTTCTTTTTGATAAGTCAATCACGACTCCACCAGAACCCTAGCTTAAGAAGCCTGTGGCACGCCAGACTAACAAGCTCTTTATGCATTAAATTTATCAGTTCTTGAGAAGTACCGAGGCATCTTTTCCATGTCTATAGTTGATGTTTTCTGTTCCTCATCACATTTTAAGTAGGATCCATGCCTGTACCACACTGAAAGGACACATGATTTTCACTGCTGTCTCACTTCCCCCACTCTCCATCACTAGTCTGACCCTGCAGCAACCAAGGACCTTACTCAAGGGATGAGGTGTTGTCTCCACACTAGTGTATATACATGGAATTTGCACACTGTAATTAAGGAAGAATTAGCTGCTAGTTTGCACTAGCTACTGAGACAACTTCAGAAAATAAGCTTTTTGTTATGAAGGTAGTTAAAACAGCTACTTTGCTTTATGACTCATGCACAAGCAAGTATAGGAGCCTACTGTAATAGAAACCATAAGAATTGTAGAGCTAATGTTATCTTCAAGAAATCTGTATTAGGAATTTTTGAACTACTGAAAATATAAAAATTAAACATTTTCTTGCCCTTTAAGACGTGTGCTCCACATTTCTGTCATTCTTCTGAATAATAAAAAATGCACACATAAATATGTTTATAAAGAAGCAATTCCATCCCTGGGTTCTGAGTCCTATAAACCAAGGCAACTTGGCTTTCCTTTTTACAAACCTCTTATGTTCAAGTTATACAACTAGACATAGTTGAACATATACATGTGGTTAAGCTCATTTAATATGATTTAAGGCTAGGAAAATATATTTGGAATATACTGCTGGTATCCAAAAATGTACAGTTATAATATCCCAATGGTATAAACAAAGAAAGGGTAGGAATTTCTACTGGGCAGTATACTACAATAAGGTCTCACAGGCAGAGAGCAGGACTAGGTTAAAAAGAGGAACAGTGGAAGGGGAGGAAAGGTAGAAGATGAGTTTATGAGATGACAGCTCTGTATTGCCTAAGCTTGTCTAGAAGTGGGTGGAGAAGAGTTTTGTTTCAAAGGGACTTCAGTATTTCAAAATGTATTTGTGCCCCTAACCAGGTTTTAGCTTTCCATCAGCAAGAAGAAGGCAAGGCTGGCACCAGGGTGACCTACTAGAAGCACCAGCAGCCTCAGAGAGAAGACCCTGTAGAAGCACCTACCAGGAGAACACACAGAATTCAAGGGAGAGGGGGCAAAATCAAGCATGTATACATATAAATGTCTTTACACACACTGCCAACTGTAAATGGTCTCCACTGTTCCTGATCCCTCTCTTTTATTCCAACCATAAAAAAATTATGAGACCCAACTATTCATACAGCATTTCCAAAAATTTAATAGACCATATAGATTAAACTCCTAGGGCCAGGCACTGGTGTCAGATACACCAAATGAAACCCCATCTGAGAACAGAATTTGGCTCAGATTCAGCAAGCAAATGGAAGTTTTTTTCCACTTTCAGAAGAAACCCAACTATGTAAAGTTTATAGGCACTAGTAGGAGAATAAATCAATTTAAGTCCATGTCACACCATTCTTTACAGTTTTGTAACAAGGTGTACTTTGTTAGATTTTAATCTGCATACATTTGAGACAGCAAAGCTCTTCAAAATCATCTTTTAATGGCATCGCAATTTATAGACAGTAACTAATTTCAAACTTCATAGCACTTGGCTTTTATGATTATTTCAAATCATTTAAATGCAAATGAATTTCCAGAGAGAGAAAACATCAAATGCCCTTGAGTGGCAACATGTAATAGAACTGCGAGCAGAAATCACAGTAGGAATTTGAAGCAGTCTGATAGGGTTTGACGGGAGGTCTGTACAAAAGTGTTTGCCTAAATCCAATTTACATTTCATTTCACATTATATTCTATTTAACCATTTTGTCATTTTAATATGACTTATTTACTTAATCCTGCTCTGAAATCCAATCTACTATCAAGAGCAAATGTGGAATTCTGGTCAGGACAGGACTTACAGCTATTTTTCATTTTAGGACAATGGTAATATAGGTTCTAAAATACAGCTAGCTCTCTTTTCCTCCACAGTTAATAACATTACAGCACCATGCAGCCAAAAACATTTGCGCATGCCTTAAATAATTACATTTCTTTCAAGCTAAGCAATTGTTTGCCTACTGACAGAGTAATATTTCCTGGGAGGCATTGCTAAGCTACAGTACATACAAAATATTTGGACACAGAGAGCTGAGAAAGATCTGAACCATTCTTAATGTGATTGCACTCAGAAGGATAAGAACCATCCTGGAACTCCCATTCAGCAGCAGTTACAAAGAGACACTACAGGTTGCTTTTTTTTCCCAGCCATTTGGATTTGCAGGAGGCAGCAAGAGGTGGTCTGCTGCTAGTGCTTCCCGTGCTTTGGAGTAGCCAGTGCAGGGAAGACCCAACTGCACCTTTAATTTTCTATCACTCCCTTCTCATCTACTCACATCTAGCCTCCATGTGAAAAAATGGACACATTCTTTTTTTCCCTGAAAAAACAGTGTCTGTTCATTTGCAATAGTGAAGTGGCCACAGGCATCCTACCCTGCCCTATCCCACTGTAAATTCTGCATTTGAAGCTACAGCAAGCTAAACCACATCATTTTCCATTTGTACACAGCAGTTTGCACAGATTGCGAAGGGATTTTGCCATGGCATGGGCCAGACGTCCTGAAGTAACCAAGGTACACAAGTCTGCTCTGAGGAAAGGTGAACAACAGTGACCAAGAAGGACCTAATTTTATCACTCACCATTTTTCCAGGCCCAGTATCTGCATTAAGAAACAAAACTGCACCAGAAACTCAGTTCCAGCAAAGGCTGTACACAGCTTCCTGGAGACCTCCTGGACTGCAGGAGAGGAGGATGGGGAAACATGAGTTTGTGTTACTGCTAGCATCTGAATATTTTCCAAGAGATGAAGTGCACTATTTAAGACTACTGTAACAAAGTCTAAAATTTAGATCTCTAGTGTGTTCCAAAATCTGTGTTTTTAAAGGTAATAGAAAACTCAAATACATGAGCTGGCAGTGTGCGCTTGCAGCCCAGAAAGCCAACCGTATCCTGGGATGCATCAAAAGAAGCATGACGAGCAGGTCGAGGAAGGTGATCCTGCCCCTCCGCTCTGCTCTCCTGAGACCTCACTTGGAGTATTGTGTGCAGTTCTGGTGTCCTCAACATAAAAAGGACATAGAACTGTTGGAACAAGTCCAGGGGAGGGCCACGAGGATGATCAGGGGACTGGAGCACCTCCCGTATGAAGACAGGCTGAGAAAATTGGGGCTGTTGAGCCTGGAGAAGAGAAGGCTGCGTGGAGACCTCATAGCAGCCTTCCAGTATCTGAAAGGGGCCTCTAGGGATGCTGGGGAGGGACTCTTCATTAGGGACTGTAGTGATAGGACAAGGGGTAACGGGTTCAAACAAACCGGGGAAGTTTAGATTGGATATGAGGAAGAAATTCTTCACTGTAAAGGTGGTGAGGCACTGGAATGGGTTGCCCAGGGAAGCTGTGAATGCTCCATCGCTGGTGGTGTTCCAGGCGGGGTTGGACATAGCCTTGGATGGCATGATTTAGTGTGAGGTGTCCCTGCCCATGGCAGGGAGGTTGGAATTAGGTGATCTTAAGGTCCTTTCCAACCCTAACTATTCTATGATTCTATGATTCAGATACTCAGGGCTATTCATAATTCTTTGCCATACTTTCAACAACGTGCACATGGTTTGCAGAAATCCATCAATATTTTCATTTCTTATCAGATATAAATTACTGATACTGTTGGTACAATGTTTGTAGGTGAAATCTCCTATAGTAGAGTAAACTGAGTAATGGGTTTGAAGGAAAATAGGAGTAAAATATTGTGCTTGGGGTAGAGAGATTACTAAGATTGTGTTATTTCAATGACAGTCAATTTCACAATCAAGATGTCTTTTCTACTGCAAAGGCAATTTTTATATGCCTCCTGAACATAAATGTCACTATTTTGTTTATTATATGTTTCTTTTTCATTTACTTCATTAATTTTGAGTACAATCTCTGTGAAGAGACCTCTAAGGAAGTACATTTGTCCTCTGTTTTGAGCAATTTGTCTTTTGCGAGGGCAATGTAACTGAGTAAAAGCAGTAATACATGGCCTTTTATCAAAAACTTATCAGAGCTGTTCAAACAAGTAGGCAGTCCATTAGATTTGAATAAGCTAGCTGCTGAGTTAGCTTTGGACCTACAGTTTGTCAGGTTAGGTGCTAGCTATTTTCTTTCAGTTTTCAAACTTCATGGAAAGAGTTACTCAGATAATGACTCATATTTACTAGTGGTGACCAAACTAGAACAAACCTCTACAAATACCTTAAGTGTTTATCACTACTAGCTACATCTCTACCATGAAATAATACAGCTCCACAGTTGGCTCCCATGTCTTGGTCAATGATCATCCTTGTTTCATCAGAGTGGGCTTTCTCCCGAGCTCTGCCTCGGAGATTTCCCTTAGAGAAAACCCAGGGCAAGGTCTAAGGAGGCCCTTCCAGAGGCCTCCCTTGTAAAGCTGGATAGCCAGGCTGCAGAAAGCTTTATTCCCAATTCCCTGATCTTTCCCCAGCACTATGTCCATACTTTCCCTCCTCTGTGCCCTCCAGCTGCACTTCAGGGCATGCACCTTGGAGGGTCTAGCCCTGAGCAGTGTAAACCCAACCCAGTCAGCACCACTTCAGCTGGCAGCAGGGATCACCATGTGGAAGGGGAAATTCAAACACTGCAGACAAAGCCATTGTTTGCTGAGATCACCAATTCACTATTTGCTGTGATTTGCAAAGCACAATTTTCAGTGCGGTGTCAGTCACTTCGTCGTGAGGTTATGCTGCGCAAAGGCCATGGAAGGGCATCTCCTCAAGGATACCTCTGAATCCTGACCTCAATCTTGCTGGCTTTAAATAGTTTCAGGTTTCACTCCGTTCTGTGGTGGTGTGATCACTGTCACACCAGCAACAACCCAGGCAACTTCAGTGAAGCTGCCCCAGGTATTTGCTATGTGCAAATAGCAAATAATAGCAGATAGCAAAGAGGTCATGTTGCAGGCAAGTGAAGTTTCTCAGCAGAGAGCTGAAGCCCCCTGTAAGAAACTTTTATAACAGTAGAAAAGAATCTTAATTAATAAAATAGGTGGAGCCTAAATCAAATCCAAAATCTGTCAGGACACAACGTATCTCACCTTTTCTTTTTTACACACAACACTGCATTCCCTTTTTAATTTCTTCACCTGCTATTATTCTTTCCATGGACCAGTGGGATGCTTTTGGAAATATCTGAAAGTCCCTATTTTAACATTTGTTTCTTTTTCTGTAATGAAATAAAGCTTTTTCCTCCTGGAACAGTTGCTGCTGTTTTCTAAATTTAAATATGGATGTTATATGATAAAAGAAGTAATAAAAACTTTCGCTGTGAATTAGAAAGAGCAAAAATCACCTAGACTTTGGGAAATGCATTTTTTATATTTACAGGGCACTTTAAAGCCAAGAAGCACTAGTGCTTATATAAGAACAGACATCTTTGCAGACATCTTTGCAGACGTCTGATACAGTTCTTCCAAACCTGCTGAGTGCAGTGGTGTTTTGTCTGCCCCATATAGCTCACTATAGGTCACTTTATGCACAATATAACTTCTTTGAACAAGCAAATATTTTAAAGTATATATTTCAGAGCCTTTTGTGTTACAAGAAAGAAGGGAGAAAACACAAGAATAATGCAGTTGAAATGTAAACACAAGAATAATGCAGTTGAACCTTAATCTTCAAAACGTAACATGGTTGAGAGATAAATCTCTAATTTTATGACTGGACAAACAATAGAAAGAGAGGGGGAGATGTGACAGTCCCATTTCTATCCCACAGATTAGATGTGATGTGGTAATAACACAGATTGAAGGGACATGTATTGTATCAGAGCCAGAACTGAGCAAGTGTCCTACCTCATCACAATGTGCAATCAAAAATAAGAGATAGACTTCCATGCAGGACATACACATGTCCCACATGTATTCTACATCATTTACGAAATACTCATTAGCATTTTAAACTGACATGAAAATTGTCAGCTTGAGAAAAAATACCAGTTTGCTGCTCTTCATCACACAGGTTTCTGCAGTGAAAGGACTACTGAGATTATGAGCGCCTCATAAAACAGTTATTCACCTAAAAAAGAAAAAGTTAATTATTTAAAAGAATATATTATATACAAAGTCTAGTTCAGTGTATATACATGTGTGACTCTACACACACATACATAAAACCAGATATTTAGGATAAGAATTAATATTCGGTATCTGACAAAATATTCAACATTTTCCTCCAGTATAATCTTCTTTTTAAACATGTTAGGACCTTTTTTCAGGTCAATCACAGTTTTCAGACAAGCTGTAATTTAAATCAGCTCCATTCTGCATCTAATATGGATGTTTCACTGAAAAATAATTAAAACCAACCACTCTACTTGCAACTCTTTGCCTGTCAGAAACAGACCACTGTTGTGCATGCACATTGCTAATCTCAGGGAAGGAAACCTTGCAGAAAAGACAAGGAGGTGACAAAGTAATTGCCCACAGTGGGTGATTTGAAGAGTTGTAATAAAGAGGTGCTCCCTGCTCACACTGCCTTCATCTCACCTGAACTGCTTCTGTTTGGTGACTCACTTTCATTGCCTACATCACCCTTTAGGCTAATAATGGAAATAGATAGCTCTCCTGGCAAGCAACAGAGAGTATATCAGAGCTATCGACTATATCTCTACCTTTTCAGCAGCAAGATGGTTCAGTTTGTTCATCAAAAGAGTTTCAGCTTGTTTAATCTCCCTTATCAGCCCTGCTTCCCTCTCAGGCTTGCAAAGGCTCTCGCTCCTGAAATTGCTGCCTTCATCTAAGCCAATGCAAGTGCATATTTCCCCCTTCTACAGAATGATGTTTCAATGCCAAAGAGAAGGAGCATGAGAGAGAGAAATAATCTTGGCACTTGTTCAGGTTGTTGTGGAGAAAAAGGGAAAAAAACCCTAGACTGCCAATGGGGATTTCCTCCGTAATAAGCCAGATGGCATCAGAGGATGCTTGGGGAGACTGTTTCTGTCTAATTCTCTTCAGTGGCAGAAACTGCCAAGGCCTGGCTTTTGTGGTAAAACCGGTGACTAGCTATTTTATATTCTTTCTCTTTGCTGTGCATGCTGTCCCCACCTGTCACTAATGCCCTTCTAATGCAGCCAGTGCCTGATGCAAGCTCTTTCCCCTCTTTTCTCTCCCTCACTCCTAGACTTCAACTGCTGTTTCCCTTCCACCTACACCAGCAACATGGCTGCAAGGTTTGTTTTGCATCAGTGACTTACGCACTAACTTCTTTCTTCAAGTGCAAAATATTTCCCATAAAGTGGGGAAAATCAGCTGTGCAGTTTCTAAAGGTTGCCACCCTGTGAGAGACCAAAGCAGGGATCGAGGCAGTGAAACGGGAAGCTGGTGCTCTGTAAAGCACGGAGTTCAGCAGCTCAAATGTCAAGACAGAAAACCTGCTAAAAATCCTGGCTGGAGTTGCAAGGTTTTATTTATCTGAATTTATACATTTTATCTAAATACACATGTATCTGTTTCTATTTCTTTTTTTTTTTTCATATCTGTAAAACTTTGGTGTTTCTGTTGCATTCTGATATATAGGCTCAATCTCTGCATACCAGATACATCGATCTCCTACATACCAGGAGAGACTGTGTATTCCAGAAACATGGAAAACCTTATAGAAAACCTGTATGTGATTGCTGCAGGGTTTTTGGTTCCTTGGAGTCAGATCTATAAGCCGTCTGCCTGCCCTAAGGGCTTGTATATACTGTGTATGGGCTAAATTGCTTTTCCCCTCCAGAAGCTGTCCTATCTTGTATTCAGCAAGGAGCAGTCAGATATTTTAAACTCACTCTTTGCTCAGAGCAAAGTGGCATTTTCCCAGTACTTTCTGAAGCTATTTCTTGCTTTTTGACATGGCTCTTTGTCTCCAAGTAGTCATCATGTGCAGATATCACTGCAGCAAAGAAATACATTCCAGAGTATCATTTCATATAGGCAATAAAGGTGCTAATGGTTGCTGTAGCAAAGGCACTTACAAAACTTTGTATGCAGTGTGCTGGTAGGAAGGCGCAGATCTAATGCAGTGATGTAGGTTGAGATACAGACAGCTACTAGCCTGCAAAAGCAGGACTACAAAAGTCATAAAAATCACAACATTTATAATCTGATAAGTGACACGTTCATTGATATACTGTCAACTAAGATAATCTAAAGAGAATCAGAAGTTATTTGCTTTATCTAGATACAAAATAGCAGAAATAAGGCTTACAGGATTTTCCTAAAATGTAATATGTGATGGCTTCATGGAAGTAAAGCCATACAGATAGCTGTCTCATTGTGCAGTTGATGAATGCCTCAAGATATAAATGTGGAGGTTTTTTTCAATTAAGCAAGGATATACCATTTTCAATCATGTTTTCAGATGAAAAACAATGGTCTATATCACAGTGGTATTACTCTTTAAATTTATGAGGAGAAATGTAAGGACTAGCAACTGGGAAATGAGGGCCAGTCTCCCCAACAGCTTTCCATGCCTCTGACAGCAGAACAGAAACCAAACCCTGAATGGTGGTGGGCCTGGTCCCAAAGCATCCTGGGGAGACCAGGGAGAGCCTCCACCTGTACTGAGACTGGGGCCACACGTTTGGCAGAGAAGATAGCACTCAGCAGGGCAGGCTGGTCCACAGAGGAGCCGGATGCTGCTCTGTGCAGCAAAGCAGGGTGATGGGCTCCCCCAGGGACCAGCACGATGTCCCTTCAGGGCAGAGCCCAAACACCCCCACCAGTTCCCCTTGTGGCCCCTGTGCCCTCAGCCCTCTGCTTCTATCCTGTCGCATTACTTGCTCATGCAGGCGCAGCCATACAGCCCCCCTGCTATGCCTGGCCTCCCGTCTTATCTGGCCCTCTGCCTGCGGCGGAGCAGATTTCACTTCCCAGAACTGCGCTCTAGGCCAGGGCAAGCAGGAAAGCAAGATTTCTTGACACTGTTCTGTCTAACGCTGGAAGAGAGACCGGCCAGGCAGAACTGATGGAGCGTCAAGATAGCTTAACACCAGCTTTTGCAGAGTACCTTCCTCAGCTACAGAGTGTTGCAGCCAAAGCATAATCCAGAATCTGAGCCAGTACGTTTAAACAGGGCAATAACAGCGAAGCCATTTTTTTCCACTCCCAGCTGTGTGTTGAATGTTGTTTCGTGTTTATGACCACATCACTATTCAGTGCTTATCGCCTGGCTCCGTGGTCAGTGATGCTTGTCCGTGGTCTCAAGGGCCGATATGAGCTGGCGCTTCCAGCAGCCTGTACCTGCCTCTGCAGGGGCTTTCCTGGGCTCCATCTGACCCCACTTAGTGCCTTGAATGCGCATCCAAGTGCAAGGAAAAGAAATCCTTCCCCGCACCAGTTTTTAAACCCAGCATAGAGCATGGCAGACTGACTTAACTGAGATGTTTCTTTCCATTGTGGTGAGCTTTACCCTAAAATCCAAGGTCCGGATTTGCACTAACTCAGGTTTACTTGGGTTAGGAGTTACAGATATGAGCTGTACAGACTTCAGCAGCATGTGTTTGTTCATTCTCACAGTCTTGGTTAATTAGGCAATGAAAGGTATAGTTTATAATCAGGATAATAAGAATAGCTATATCAAAGTAAATTAGCGGGATACTCCTGGGATATTAACAGAATAAGATGCCAGTATCTGTATTACTTTAGGAAAGCTTTATGTTTTACCTCCAAAAAGATCCACTGCTAATAGCAGTAAAGTTCATGTTGTTAATTCCATAACATCTATTTTCTGATTATATCTGTTTGTAATAACGTCCCCATTCTATTGAACAGCTATGAATCCTTCCATACTTCACACATTTGTGCGTCCTCCTTTATAAAAAGCCATGCTGATTTGAGGAACAGTGAGCATTAAATATAAAAAAAAAAAACCTTCTGCTGTGGGAGTTTTCTATTTCAGATACATGATTATAAGGGTAAACTTTCAAGAAATTTGGAAGAATAATGTCTCTGAGGCAAGAGAAACCTTTTGTGGAACACGGGATTTTTGAAAATGAGTATAAATGGCAGAGTTTACCCTTTGATTGTATTTTTGAACTGAGCTTGCCTATGGATGTCCATCCATTTAAAGATATTCAGTAGAGCTCTGCTCCTGATGATGCTGCCAGACACATGAAATACAAAGTGTTTCTCAGAAGCTTTAATGCAGTGAGAAGGAGCTCAGATTAAAGCTGCATTATCACAGGTTTTAAACTGCAACCTCACTGCTCTGACAATGCGGATAATTTTGATGTGTGAACATAGTACCATAAGGCCTCTTATCAACATGATCGCTGTGCTACTGGAAGTTTAGAAAACTTCAAAGCAGCCTGATAAATTTCCATCAAAGAGTTGCTAGCCTGTAATCAGATGTCCAAGAGTTCCCAGTTGAACCAAAGAGAAAAACTGATGGTATTAATTTGTCCTCATTTGAACTGAGCAGTTCTACTGAAATCAGCAGTGGCCATATATTTTAATATCAGTCCTTTGCTAGAGCTGTTTTTCTGTCAGCCCACAGATTTAGGGATTTTCTTCATTTCTATTTCAAAGAGTGAAAATGAAAAGAGTAGAAGATAAAACAAAACCTTGGAGGACTCCATGTCATTTATACTTGAGCTATTTTTTCTTGGGCAAGCCAAACCCTGCCTTTGGCTTTTATGTGACTTTCTCAGAGTCGTAGTCTACTGTTTCCTGTTCTAAAATTCAAATGCAGTGCCCATTGTTGAGATACCATGCTCATACTCAGTTGCTTCTAAAGCAACTCCGCAAAAAATACTCTATAATTTTTCCAAATCTGGAAACTGAACATTTGGTTTATGACTTGTTCCTACCAGGAAGGTTCCAAATCAAAACCCTCCCACCTCAATTTTGTGTTTTTCCTTTTCTATGACTACCTCACTAAGTGCAGGCTGCTACGAGCCCAGAACATGAACATTTAATGTAACTGCATTTTTTAAGCTGAAAAGGTTTTACACCATAGGAGATCTAATTAAAGTTATTTTGTAGTGAAAAAGAATGTCATAGAAACATCCAATTTAACTGAGAGGATGGAGAAAATGCAAACACAAACAAAAAAAATCTTATTCTAAACTTTCTTTATAAAGAAGGCACCGAAAGGATTCAGCTTTCTGTAATTTCATCTAGCTCTTTTCCTCCTTTCCGTGATTTATTAAATTACAGGCCAGAAAGTCCTTCTTTGCCAGCTTTGCTGATCTTAGCTGACTAACATAGTTACCATCTGTGTTTAACTAACAGGTACATTTTCTTTTTTATCTTTTTTTCTTCCTTTTTTTTTTTTTTTTTAATGGAAATGTATTTCAGAATCCCTTCACCTTTACAGGAGAACACCTGGGAATGAAGGTTCCATCTTCACACTTAGCAGGTTGCCAGACCATCCCCCTGCTAGAAGCACATGCTCTTCTCTTATCTTCCACACCCAGCCAAGCAGAGCTGGAGCTCTGTGCTGGGAAGGACTCAAGAAAGGATATGACAATGGACACATAGCACAGCACTTGCCCTGCATTGCTTGGGGATGGGATGGAATTAATTTGACCAGGCACACCACTGTGCAGATGCAATTGCTGCTCCTCCTGCCCTAACCTTGAAGATGAAGGTAACGCCACAATGTCGGACAGCTGGTGCAGCAGACCCTGCAGTTCCTATAACCCCAATGTAGTGGTTTAATTTTTACAGTTGTTTACTTAAGGGCTTCATTCTTAATAATTCTGAGAGGAGGATCAAAGCAAAGCAGTGGAGCCTCTAGCATTTTCTGCTGCTTCCTTTCTGTACTGGCACAAAGAGATGAAGAAGGCATTTCCGCAAAGTCATGACTCAAGTATAAAAATGAAATTTACATTTATCCTATTTGGAGGCAGCGAAGGAAAACTGACCTCATGGCATGAGCTTTAAGAAAGCTCAGGAGGGAGGAATTGAAATAATTAACAACAATTGTTACCAAAATTATAGTACTGAATAGGACAGTGCCCAATAATGAGAGGTCACAATTACTAATGCACCCTTCTGTATGCTTATTTGTCTTCTCAGTATCGTAGTCATTTGTGTTGTCCCCTCGCACAGCAGGATCCCCAGCACCACTTTCCATTCCCTTTTATAAGAAGTTCACAATAAACAAGGGCTCAACATGTTCAGAGCAGCAGTTTTTGGCTTCTGAGGGCTTTAAATAACATGGGCTTTTCTTTCAGTATCTCTGCAAAAGCAACTTTACTGCATCTTTGCTTCATTGTCTTTCAACTTATGTTACAAGCGAATGCAGCTAAGAGGTGAGCAGAACTGAGCTAATTTGGATTTTCACCCACATAAACAGAAGCAGAATCAAACTTTTCATTGAGGCACTTAAGCTTCATTTATGCTAGAAAGATTTAACATTGGGTTTTACTGATGGAGCTAATTTGAGCTACTGATGAAGCTAATATAGATAAGACAAGAAGAACCCTTTTTAATTTCATCAGAGTATCAAAATGCTTGCAAAACAGTAGTAACTGCACAAGTATTTTTATCAAACTAGTCATTCTGATAAAACTAACATATGTATTTTGGGGTCTTAAAACTTGAAACTCAAGAAAGCTTTGAGAGGTCACCTGCACCATCTGCCTGCTCTGATACATTTCACACATTTATGATAACTAGGATTCCTAGAATTCTGCAGTTTGTAATATTGGTCTGAGAGCAAATCAGCACAAAGGCATTTTGTTACTTCAAATTCCTTAATCAAATAAAAAGCATTTGGGATCAAGATTTTCTCCTTAATAAAAATGGTGATTTTTTTCAGTACAAATATGAAAGTAAACTTCAAAAAGTAATATTAAAATGATAAATTATGTTTTTCCATTCCAGAAGATTCATAACAAATTATATGAAGTCTATTTAAGCCATTTTCACAGCCAGATCTCATTCAAATCAATGTTGTCTTGAAGGATGTTTTGAGTTCAATATCATAGCATTTTCCTGAAGTATTAAAAAAGTGTTGACCATATTAATTGTTTCTTGCTTTAGCTAAAAGTGGACATAGCATTAAAAAAAACCCACAAGTGCATAGTACATTATGTTGTTTGTAATGTAGTACATTATGTTGGACTTCAGCTCATTGGACTGAACTCCAGTGTAAGTTATTCCAAGGGAAATTAACTATCTGATATGATCTAGACAAACAGCAAGCTTTGCTGTAGGGGACAGACAGAAGTCACCTTGTAGATCTAGATGTGTCAGCTAAATCACCCCTTCCTGGAGGCTACAGCCTCCACCAGAAGGCTGGCAGAGCAGTCTATCATAGCACTTTAATTTGTTTCAGGAAAAATCAATTAAGATAGCTTAAATGACTTTAACTAGGAAAGCGTTTGGGACAGTAATCAACAGTGCAGACAACAACGAGTACAGGAGAACAGCAACTTCTTCCATCAAAACCAAAGTGGGCGTCTCTCCATTGCTTCAGCATCTGAGCCAAAACTCACTGAAGTCAACAAGACTTCCAGACTTAAAAAAGTAGGATATAACTCTTGTTCAACCTCTGGCTGAGAAATACTGCTTCTCATAGCATTGCTTTATCACCCATTTCTGTATATATTTTCCGTTGCTCGGGCACTCCTGTGATTGAGTAACCTAGACTGAAAGAGAATGTCTTGATAAAGTCAATATTGCGTGCCTGAATCAGGACTACAGAAAACAACAAATGTCACTCTGCTGCTTCTGCCACTTCAGCACCACTCCAAAGGTCACTGATTCCTTGAGAAGCTGCCAAAAATAGCCTGCCTCTCACACAGAAATGTTCTGCCAAAACTTTAACTCAGAGCCGACTTGTATTTTCACCTTCAGTCATCAATGCTTTCTGACAATCCTCTGCTAGAACACACTTTCCATCTTAACACCTTATTAATTCCACAGCTACATCATTCCCCATGCTCCCACAGTAATTGCAGGACTCCCACTCAAGTTTCACTGACACAGACGTGTTTTCCACCGTAACTAGACAGGAAACTCTCTTTGTAGTGATGTAGCCTCTGTTGACAGAGCTGTGTCTACCTCCCCAAAAGATCCGGGGGAACATCAGCAGCAAAGGTGTTTCTCCATGTTGGATTAAATTGGATCCATACTAGTGCTTTTGCCTGTACTGAAATGCTTCAGGAGGGAAAAGAATTACATCCAAACCAAGTAGTTCAATGCAAACAGAGGCTTCCCCTGTGAGATACAGCCTCAGTTAACAGCAGCTCTATCTCTCTACTCCTCTCACACAGGCACCCTTGGTGGGAAACACAAAAGATGTTTCCTGTAAGCATTAATACAAATAGGGCACCTTGTCACATCATTTGCTACACACAACGGTCTATGCACGTGAGGAAATGAATAATCTCAGGAGAGAGAAGACTGATCCTTTTGCATATATAGCAGCTGAACTAGCTATTTCAACAGGCAGTGCATGCACATGTGTGTGCAAGCAAGAAATAGAGAGAAACCACAAAGGAGAAAATATTGTGCCTTCAAGCCTTGTTGCAGTACTTCAAGCCAGTGTTGCAGTACTGGAATCCAGTAGACGTCCCCCTGCTAGAGAAACCTCCCTCATCCGCTGCGTGGTGGAACTGCTATAAAAATAAATAAATACTGAAGGGCTGTCTTCTGCACATTGCTGCTTTCTGACCTCTGTGGGCAAAGATGACTCTACCACAGCCAGCACAAACCCCCAAAGATTATGGAGGATGCTTTCAAAGGCACAAAATGAGCACAGTAATCCTAACAAACACTGGAAAACATTACTGGGCAGTGCAGTAAACACTGAGCCGGAATAAGTGAAGGGCTTTGCTTCAGGGAAAATACTGCGAGTAAAAGAAAAGACAAATGAAAGCAGCCATTCAGAAACTGCATAATCAGATGTAGACATATCTTCAGAATATAATAAAACAAGGACATGAATCCCATATCCTGCCCCTCACTCAATCAAACATGAACCTTGTGAGTTCAGAAATACAAAGGCTTAGAAGGAATTAGAGGATCTCACTGGATGGACCAGCTATTTAAGACCAAATAATTATTCTCCCCCCCAAAAAAAAAATCATTGAAGGTGTTTCTTTGAAACATTTCATACAGTCTTTTTATGCTTGCAAAAATATATACCACTGGAAATAATCTAGGGGATAAAATTCATGACATAAGCCCTGGAGAGTATGCTACCCAAGAGATGAATACTGTAATTATATAAAACCTGTTATGGTACTTAATAATGTGTAGCCTACCTGTAATCAATAGGACTAACTCAGCAGGAAGAGAGCAAAATCTGTACCTTAATTTCTTTTCTTACTTAAATTAAAAGGCTCATTTTCTGTAGGATTTTCAAGGCCCTTGTAATCTTCAGGCTTACCTTTGAATTTTTCATTCTCTTCTGCTACTGAGCAAAGTCTTGTCTTCAAATTGACAGCTTTGAACTGTTGCCTTGATGAATGATTGCAGCATCTTAAAGCCTGCAATGAAAACAGCAGCAGTTTAGGTGGAAAGCAAAATATGAATAAATAAATGTATCATGCAGTTTCTGCTGTCATACTGCCCCTCCCTTACTAAAGGCTATTTTCCACACCCTTTATCTTCATCCCACAATTACTGACATGTGTTCTTCTCATTTCTGTTTCTCCAGGGAATGCTCCTAAAGTACAAGGTGCTTTTTGGGGCAGCAAGATAACAGTGGAAAGATTTGCACTCATTTCTCAAATATTAAAATGTTCTCACATGCATCTATGCAGCTTAAATTTCTATTCTTTTCTGTTCTGTTTCCCCTATTGAAGCTGGTTAAAGTACTGGAAAAATTAGATGAAATAGTGGAAAAGGTTGAATGTGCTTATTTAAAGGCCAATGTTGTCTTCAGCTTTAGCATCTGAGTTTTGCTGAATCAGGTTTGCTGACTGGGTGCCTAACATGCAACATTTCAGGCAGTGCTTAGTCACAGGTAAGACTTTTATTCAGTTGAATCAGCTCTCACTCACCAAAAGATTTGAAAATAAGAATTATGGGCTACGCTTTGAAAGCAGCATAGATATCTCCTATTCAGATTAGACGCAATGTCCCTGAGCTAAGCAGCTAAGCCCTCTGCGTAATACAGTAAGTACTTCGGCATGGCATCTACAGTTCTACTGCACCTGTCAGCCAGTAGGAAAAGATAAAAATATGTCTTAAATCTCACTTTCAAGGTGCTCCTGGCAGCCATGGCACCACAGACTTTTTCCTAATTCAGATATTTTTGTGTTTCCTGTATGGATAGAACTGCATGTGAATACACACCAGAAGAAAAATGGCCACAACGGATGACTTAGCTAAGTGATGGAAGTACTCACCAGGACATTGATGACCTGTGCTCTGATTTGCTACCTCATGTGTTGCGTGAAGAAGCCTTGGAGCAGGAAGGAAACAAATGTCTCCCTTCTCCTAAGCAAATGCTATCCTATTGGGCAAGAGAGTCCCGTTGAGGCTTGTTTTCTTTCTGCTTCAATAACAGCTGAATTCTTCCTTGAGCAATGGCGGAGCTTCAAAAGAAGGTGTGAATGGTGCCTGTGCCACAAACTTGCCTACATATCAAATCCTCTTGAGGTAGTAGGAAGCTAGAGTCTGAGAAGGAGACCATCAAGGCTCTACAGACACTGCTGACATTTCCTCTACTTATATAAGTGCTTCTGAGAAACCAACCCCAGCCCTTGAAAACTGACCCAGAGAGCATTAGGGAGCCAGCAAAGTGCCTGGTGCATGGATTGATGTTTCTGAGAACTGCTGCAAAGGAAGCAGGCGGCTGCATCTGCCAGCTGCAGCTTTTCCAGACCCTGCTCTCAAGCCAGGATAAACGTTGTAATAGTCAAGTATGCAGGCAGCAGAGATGTTTGACCAGGATAGGTCCTAACTGGAGATGATGGGATCCATTGCTTTTTACAGGTAAGGGATCCAGTGTCATCTAGGCTTATAGGCAATCTCCTCTTTCTCAGGCTTCTCCAAAGTGCAATGAAGTTAATATTGCAAGTAAGCTAGGATTCTGGTTGCACAGCGAGAGGAATATGTCCAACTGGCAGGGAGAATAAATACTTCTCTGAACAGGCAGTAATCAGTTAACATTACTCTAAAACAAACATTGAGAAAGCACAGCGCTTTAGCAATTAAAGGTCCAAATTTGCAAAATTAATTAGTGTTTCCCACAGCATAGCACTCTACTTATGAACAGCTCTATTGTAAATGTATGATGCTCTAATATGAAAAGAGAGCATTCTTATGTTAATTATCTAATTAACTAATCTGGGCACAATTAGCAGTTGAAACAGCACAGCATTACTCTCTCTTCCTTCTTCCCTTCCGGATTCAAGATTACCTTTAAGTATGTACTTTAAGTGGCAGGGGACCCTGGTGATAGAGCTTGCTACCACGTTAACCAGACCTCAGTGCCAGCAGAAGTTCCAGTGAGCAGGCACTGAAACAGAAGCAGCAGAAATATCTTTGGCATGTTTTTTAGGAGAGGTAGAGTAAGCTATTTAATCTCATCCCTAAAGTTATCCTGCTCTCCAGGGAAGCCATCCGTGTCACTTCACAGAAAGTCAGCGTGAAATGCTGCAGAACACAGTAGTCTGTTTCTCTTCCTCTTTGGAAATCCAACGCCATTTAATAAGACCTCCCTGACACCAGTATTTTCCAAACGACAGCACAGTGGCTATTTCAGAGGTCTGAAAATAGAGTCTCATTCACTTCTACTTTGCTGCTGGGATAGCTGTTGACTGCATTAAAGTTTACCACGGCATGAAGAGAAGAATCAGAGAAACTGTGTGCAGATCTCTGATAAAAACACATGACGGCTTAGACAATGTCTGAAAGTCCCACCTCACCTTCCATTACAGTGAACCTAAAACAGGGGTAGAAATGTAAAGTGAAATATTTATTATAACATTTCCACATTTGTACATTTCTGCATCTGCTTTAGGAGGCATTTTTTATTTAGGAAATTAATTTTGTGTTCAGTATTTTAAAAAATAGAAAAAGCCAACATGAGCTGAGAGTGGCAAGTTCTATGCTGGCTTGTAGAAAATGTGGATAAATCTATAACGCTTTATCTTCCTTTCGGGTGTTTCAGCTTTTAGGGTTCTGTTTGTTTATTTGTTCATTTTTTAACATAGGAATGAAGTTTTTCTATTAAAAAAGAGTTTGGGTAAATCTACTATAATATTCTCTCTCTCACACACACTTTTTCAGTGCTCCCCAAGAAGGAGAGGTGTATTCACACACATTTGCCTATGTGGTGCAGGCTTGTTTTTGAGACAGTGCTGATCTATTGTGCATTATAGAATTAAGACATCATTTTTTGTCAGAAAGAACCAGAGTAGGTCATCTAATCCAACACCAGCAGGAATAACTGTATCATCTTACTCAGGACTGTCTTATTGAGTCTTGAGCATCTCCAAGGTTGGAGGCTCCAGCACTTCTCCAGCCAACCTGCTCCACCTTTTGCTGCTCTTATAGTGAAAAAAGTTTCCTAATAGCTTAGTGGAATTTCCTGTTTTCCAAGTTCTGTCTGTTGCCTTTTGCCCTTTTGCTGTGTGTCTCCCATGAGAGTGTGGATTCATCTTTTCTATAGCCTCCCAATAGGTATCTGTAGAAAGCAACGAGACCTCCCTTCAGCTGTCCCTTCTCCAGGCTAAAATAAACCAGCTGCCTCAGCTTCCCTTTCTACATCATTTGCTTCAGATCCCAACCAACCCAGTGACTACTCCATTGGACATGCTTCAGGTGGTTTGTGAACTTCTTGTCCTGAGAAACACAAAACTGGACTCAGTACTCCACCTGACCACTGACCAGTGCTGAGTTGATGGCAATGATCTCTTCCTGCAGCCTGATGTCTTCACTCTTGCCAACACAGATTCATGGTGGTGCTCTGGGTTTGCAAGGTTCTAATACAACAGTTTGATGGAGAGGTTTTGAGACGCCTGTGCTAATATTGAGGTTGGCCTGGCCTTCACAAAGCAGAAGTGTAGTAGTTCATCTCCAGATGATGTTCATCATCTCTCACCTAGGTTGGCATGCAGGTCTGTGCTGCTCTTCAGTGGGCTGCAGTCACAAGCACCCACCTGGAGCACAGGGTCCAGTCCCTGCACACAAGATCCCCAAGAGTATATCTATGTGGACCAGCACAAACTTTGCCCAGATTCTGAGCACTCCAGAATGACCCCTACTTCATCTCAGGGGCTACAGCATGCCCAAATGAATAAATCCCACAGGGAGAAATAATGAATCATCTCAGCAGAAGCATTGCACTAACGAAATTCTAACACAGCCAGCCAAAATCTGCCTTGCATGCCCTCAGGTCCATACTCATCTGAGTAGACATAACTAGAGCCTGAGACCATGAACAGCCCATGTGCAGTGCAGGAGGAAAAAAAAGCTAAACAAGAAAAGAAGAGGAGACTATTTCCAGACACCATCACTATGTCAGATATTCTCTGGCATGTTCAAGCTGGCTGTTACTTAAAACTCTTTCTTACTCCATATGGTAGCTCATTCACAGAGGTAAACTCTGTGAACAATGTACTTCTGGCATAATAGCTAACATAGGAATAGACTCACCACATTTTATTTCCTTGTGGAAGGAGGTTGACTCTTCCAGGACCTTAAAATGTAATGCTAGGCTCTCATGTTATTAATAACTTTTGCCAAAATGAACCATCATTGTTGGCTCTTAAACAACAATTCATGAGTTAGCCTCACAAATCATTGCATCTAATAACCTCTATAAGCCAAAAAGAATGAACTACTTCAACCATAAAAAATTCCACCATACCAAGAATTAACCAGAGCTGACTGACAGGATGACAAAGAGAGCTGTCTGCCTTTGCTGTGGGATAAATCAGCATACTTAATATATGTTACCAGATGACACCACATTTCCCTGTGTTTAAGCCTTGCACGACTTGTATAAATTCCCTTCTGAAACTCTCCTACTGTCCAAAAGCTACCATGAGGTACTGTGGATAACTTTACTACATTGTTCTTAAAGCAATGTATTTGGGGTTTTAGAGCCTTTTCTTACAAGCCATAATGAGCCTAGACACCTACCAGTTCTCCAGTCAAATACAGAAGTCAAAGCAACCTCCTGCCTAAGCTCTGTAAGGAAACCCTCAGCTTATGTGCTGGATCTTTCACTACACAGCAGGGCTCAAATGCGCACAGTGTCCCCCAAACCCCATGCAAATAATATTGTCCTGTCTGCACATAAGAAATCACTTTACCAAGAATCATCGAGAATCCTGTATAGATGTCTTTATTTCATTAAAATCCTCACCTCTTTTGTGGAACACACAGCCACAGGTGCTTTAGGGACACAAACCCCAAATTTCAGTCATATGTATAAGAAACACAAGATGGAGGCAGCAGCATACAGCTTTAACACTGTACAGAGCCTCTTGAGTTCTACTGAGGAATTACAAGGACACCAGGGCAACCAGTAAGGCATTTGTTTACAGACAGAAAGACTGATTTTGGTCTGGAAGCAGCCATTTCAGAATTTCTTCCTTATCCACACAATTACGGAAAATATGTTGAAAAACAGCACCTGTGACTTAGATTACAAATTGCTATTAAGCAACAATAATTTTTCTATGCTGAGTGCAAACTTTTCATCAAGCCAGATGAAGAAAATATGTATCATATATATTAAAGGGATACTTGTGACCTGCTTATGGATAGCCCACTAGCTGGAAAAAAAGACACCAGGCAGCTTTAATCTGACATATGATTTTCTGGTTTATTTCTTGATCATGAACCTTGACTTGATGTTTATTTGGTAAAGATCTCGGTGAAATGTCATGAAAGTACTGAAATTCCTCCTCTTCTGGGACATCTAAGCAAGTGTTTCCAAATTCCTTACATTAACACATCAATAGAATTTGTTACAAATATTACTAGTTTGTGCCAGAAAGTTTATAACAAGCTGCTGGCTGGCTACCAAACCACTAACCCTCTAGGACTGGCTTAGGGACAATTCAGTATGTTGTTTAATGAAAGAGAATACATGGCCTATGAAGGCCTGCAAGACTTATTTCACAATGTGGCTTGCTTACTCAGTGACCTAGCTTGGCAAGTCCCTGCTCAGAGAGGGACCCCACCCAGGCCAGCTATGCTGAGACCAGACTATCATCTGAGCCATTGACTCTCCTATTTGGCTCAGGTTGCCACAAATTGCATTCAGACTCTTTATTTTAACATAAAGGCAAATGACATGCACAGGCATCACCCTTTATACAGGACAGAGTGCTGATGCCCTGTTCCCATTCAGATAGGAATTATAAAAGGCATGAGCTACATTTTAGTGGTAAAGCTGAACTTCTGGTAATGATCACTGATACTTCATTTTAGGGCTTGTTTTTTCTCCTTTTTCTAAGATGAAGCTCAATACCATACTTTCCTCCCCCATACTGTCTTTCATCCTAAAATACTTCACAGTTCAAACATGTTTACAGAAAATTTATTTTAATCTATTCCTGAGCCATGAGAGTGACAGAATGTCCGGGCTTCAGCACTTAAACTGCAACACAGAAGCACTGTGGTGTAATGTGCAGAGCATCGCTGCTTTTTAACAGAAGCAGTGAATGCTGCCTTTACCTGGAACTACAAAGGCAATTAACATAGCTGAACCATCGGGGTAATAAAATACCCCTTTCTGACCTAGGAAGGTTGTTACTAAGTCCACATGACCAAATCCCTCCCTAAAGATGGCAAGTGGTTGGAGCTAGATGATCATTAAGATCCCTTCCAAACCATTCTATTATTTTAACATCATTGACATACAGCATTTTTTTTTTTTGTATAAAAAAACACTGGTATTTTTCACATTTAAATAAAAAAAAAAAGAAGTGTTCGGATCCTTATAAGGTGCTTCTGGACTCAAAGGAGGAGTTTGTGCATGCTTATTCTTCACACTAGTTAACAATTGTATTTCTGTAGAATTCTGTTTCCTTAAATTATTACTGCCCTACCCACCCATCAAGTGCTCCTCTTTGATTTGAGATTACAGCTGAGTTAGTTTTAGGATTATCTTGCAGCACAGAGCACAACCAGTGTCAAGAAGCCGATGAGTACATAGGAGGCTATTATTGATGAGTTATCTTGTAATCACAGTAAAGAGGCTGTGCCTTTTGCTCTTTTCCTCCTCGCTTTGAGGACTGGAATATCCTTGGCTTCTCAGAAGTTTCATTGCTCTTTCAAAAACTATCCTATTATTTTTTCTTTAATGTCTGCCACGCAACAACTGCAAGCCTAATAAAGACTTTCTAGAAATCTCTTTCAGATTTAAGGCAGAAGTCAGGGACATCACTCACTGAAATGAGCAAAATGACTGCAAAGACCTCAAAGTGCCTTGGCATTTACAATGTGGCAACCTTCAGAGTAGGTGTCTGCCTCTTTTCTCTCCCTTGCTAAATCGAATTCACTGCTTTCTTGTAATTTACCTAGTTCTGGAATAACAGTGTTTTTAAAATATACATGTTCTACAGAGATACCACTAAATCTTTTTTGTCTCTATTTCACTAACAAACACTGGTAGAACAAGTGACATCATCCATGGGTTTGTGCTCCAGTTTACTGGTGTTTAAGCCTCACATTGATACTAATATTTTGGAACAAAAATGAGGCAATAAGCAAGACTGAATATATTTCAGCTCATCTTAGAACAGCTATTCTCAGTCCCTATCAGGAAAGGGGAGATGACAGAAGCCTCATAAACCCTGCTCCCACCTCTATCATTGTCCATCCCCATCACTGGATGCTTTCTCCTTTCTGGCAGCCATGAGAAGAGGGTGGTATTTATTTTTTGTGAGTAGGAACATGGGCAACAGATAGGGTGGATGGGAAAGTGATGAATGGCAATGTCTGTTTGCATGGTAATGACTATCAGATTGGATTGATTTGATTCATCCTCTTCCTCATTTCTGGGCAATGGTCAGCTGAACCATTACAATCAGGTGAATTCATTCAACTATGCCAGAAACAGAGAAAAGGCTGCTTTTTCTCTTTGCAGAATTCCTGAAGCCCATCAGCTCAGGCAAGGTCAGTTTGAGCTTGAAATGTGAGAAGGCGGGTTGTAAGGGAGAGATCTCTGTGGAGTTAGAAGCGGCACAAAGACCAAGGTAGTCATGCCTGGGTGAGGGGCAGGTTCTGATGTAGACAGGATGAGCAAGCTTGGCTCAAGGGGTGCTGGAAGGCATTTGCAGGATTCGGTACAGAATAAGATCATCTTTGGTGGAGCTCTTTCTGAGGATGAGATAACGGAGTACACATCATTGTGCTCTACGGAAACCAAGGGGCTGCAGACAGGTGCAGAGCAAGACCACTGACATGGGAATAGAAAACTAGCATGATGGAGTACAAAGTATTACAGCAAATGGGAAGGGGAAGGTGGACATCCTTCTCCATTGACCTTGATGTCTGCAGGGCTGTTTCTTTCACATTCTCACTCCTCTCTCCGGCTGCAACTGCTCTTGCACAGTAACCTTCTTAAATACATTATCCCACAGGCGCTGCCACCATCACTCATGGGCTCAGACTTGGCCAGTGGCAGGTCCTTCTTAGACCTGGCTGGCACTGGCTACACTGAACATAGAGAAAGCTCCTAGTAGCTTCTCACAGAAGCCACCCTGTAGCTCCCCCACCAAAACCTTGTTATGCAAACCAAACACACTTCAGTCACATTGCATATCTGGCTGTAGCAGGCATGCTTTCAAGGTACTAGCTTTCAGGGATTCCCTTTTAATCTCTTTGTACTATGCAATGAACATTTGTACCCTATTCAAATATTCCTCCCTCATCATCTATTTAAAATCCATTGTTTTCCCTAACAGACTGGAAGAGTTTGAAAATATTGTTTTGGTGTGAATGAAGCCATCCTGTACTTTCTCCTGCTATTTTGATAATGAGGACATAGCAGCAGGGACAGGGCTGTGACAGGTTCTGCCTCATGTGAAGTGGGGCATGCAGGTTGCACAAGGCTGTGGCAAACGACATTTTTCTTCCCTCTTTTTCAGTTCCACTACCCAGTAAATCTGCATCTGAGATAAACAAGAGAAGTACCACTATAGAAACATCTCTCCATACCAGAGCGATACAGAAGTCAATGTGGGACCTGTTTTTCATCATAATTCTTTCCATTTTTATGGAAATGAAATAAATAAGATGAAAAAAAAAATACCCTTGAAAATGGTGAAGTTCCTCTTACTCAGTTCAGCCAATGCCTCCAATGAGCTGGAAATAGTTAAAATAGTATTTACACAATTCACCCCAACTTGGCAGCCTACCATCACCCAAAGAAAACTTCCCTTTATATAAGAGGGAAAGTTTATTTAGCTGCAGTCTTGGATTACTTTAGTTCAGTCCTGAGGCAATACAGATGTCAATTATATGATACATATACCATACATCTTTGAACTCCGTAAAACAATCCCTGAGAATCAATTGTTACTGTCATTCTAATCATGCACTGAATGCTTCCTACCTGTTGATATGAAATTAAATTTTTGGTGTGTTTCATAACAAGTCATTCTTCTGTGTGTATTAGATATGATACAACAATTGTGGATTTAGCCAGGCCTGTAATAAGGCTTCAATTCTTTGCAAAACACCAATTAGCCTACATTCCACATCACTTGATGTGTTAAAGCAACTGCTCATCTCCTTCCTCTTCCTCCCTTTACACTAGGGATGCATTTGACCTTCTGGGTTTCCACTAAATTCTTTGTGGACTGTAAGTACCAACTAATCTTATGCAATCACTTGTCCTTTGTACAAAGAGCTGAAATCTTTTTGTCGTTCAGTCTGTATAGTCTGATCATTAGATGACTAAGGCAGCTGCAAATGGCTGAGGCATTTTTCATCATATGACCAAAGAGGTTTTTCAAACCCTGCTGTCCAACTCAAGTCAACTTACCCAGTTTTAAAAAGTGTGATTTTGCTTAATATGTTAACTGTGTAGAAAAGCCTATATGGTATCTTATCACCTCCACAGTAATGTCATACTTGCTACCATGGACGCCACCAGTCAATATCCAGTACCCGTCCCCAAAGTGGCATTATAATTTCTTCTAGTTCTCCCAGAGAACATAACCACTAATCAGAATTTCAGCTTTTCACCTGATTTATCTCACAACAAACTTTAATAAAATAGCACTCTTCATAGAACTGTCTTGAAAACCCTAAAAATTTCTATGTTCATCATAAGGAGTGGTAGCCTGCTAATTGCTTCCTGTCAGAAAATAAAACCCCATATATTACTAGAACATTAAAAATACCTTCATGAAATCAGCAGACACATTAGAAAAAAAATTATGCACAGCCATACTCTTAATTCTCTCATTTTTCTTCCCTAAAGAGAACACTCAAAAGGTCCACCTTAATGAACTCAAAAGGACTTTGAACCTTGTCAGAACATTACTCTGAAAAGCTTACTTATCATCCTAACCCAAGACATATATAGATAATTAACTGTAAGACAACCCTTTCTCAAACTTCCCTTCCTAGCAGCACCCCAGCTATGTTCAAGTAATCTCAGGTGTAAACCTCTACAAAGCCAGGAACCTGACCATGTTTGAGGAATAAATACAAGACCTGGCAACACACCTGCACAGCCACCGGTGTGGATCCCACAGACAGACACACACACTAGGAGGTGTATGACCATGGAACACACCTTCCCTCATTGAAACTATGTTTGTGGAACCAAGTAGTGACTGTTTCCTAAAGAAAGCTCACAAGTAAAGTAATACAGGACACTAACATCCAGATACCAGTAGGAGAGCACTTTTTGCCAAAAAACATGAAAACCCTACAGCTCTGGTCTCTTAATCCTGTTAGTCAAGAGTGATGGGAACCTTCAACACGAGCCTGGAAATTAAAGTTCGTAATTTTACTGTTTATTTTAAAAACATGGATTCACTAGAGCCACAAGATTTATATCTCATTATAACTTTCCCCACTACCTATCACACACCATTGTTTGTATCATGGACAACCCTGACTTTCTATTGCTAACCTCAATGCTAACAATGGAAGCATCAACTGAGAATTACACTGACTAGAAGACAGACGGAGGTTTAAGTACACTTTTGTGCAGACGACTACCTCCAAAGGAAGCAAAGAAGACATCCACATTAGGAAAGCTTCCCATACTATGAGTCTGAATAAAAGAATGGGCATAGTATCATGAAAAGAATTCCAGGACTTTCAAGAAATAAATTACTTCATTTAATGCTTCATGGAATTAATGTTTGGGGGGGGGGTTTATTGCATTTAAACCAGCAGAATATTTATAGTCTTTGAAAAGAAAGAACTTTTCTTCAAAGAATCACATGGCTACATCCTCAATTTCATTCAACAACAGAAAATATATTTGTTAAGTGCTTAAGCAAGAAGAAAGGTAACAGTGATAGAGCTGGGTAAGAGAGATCATCAATATATAGTAGGCTTTCTAATAAAAGTGCCTCCTACTGTTACACATGAGATATTTGATCTGTGAACTACCGTAGGATAAAGCTCTAAGATAAAACCATGCTAGGCAACTGAAGAAATAACACAGACTGACAAACACCAGCACGAAACAGCTATATTCCAAAGGAGTCTGTTGAAAACAACACAAGCTCATTTTCACATTGAAGTCTAATCATTTGATTCATTCCCCCCATTCTATTTCAGTTGGGATATCTGCAACACGTTTACTGACTGTTAAATTGGTAGCCTTCTTTGAGCAAAATTGATCATTGTCATGACTACTACTTTTCCTTTATCATTCAGGGAACAAGTAGTTCTGAACTCTGTTACAGTAGGCTTTCTGATTTGAATTTTGCTTTCTGGTTCTCTTTGCTTTTTGTCTGCTGCCATTTCTTTTCCTGGGGATATATTTTGCCACTTGGGAAGTTCTGAGAAGATAAAACATTGCGCTATTAAAAATTCTTAGCTGTCCAAAGCATGTGTGTTTGCATCTGTGGAGGCTCTATATTTATTTTCTGTCTCCCTGGAAAAGCTGCTAGCTTTTTTTTCCTAGCTCATCTCTGGCACTTCATCTGTAACATACTACAGGCTTCCAAAGACAGATGCAGCACAAAGAGAAAAAGGGAGAGAGAAAATGCTGAGTTCATCACCATAAATTATTGATGTTTCTTCTACTTAACTTACTCATCAGGATTCATTGTTAATGAGTTTTAAATTTGCCATGTAGCACTGCAGGCATTCAATTTGGAGCACTGCATTAAAGAGGATTTCTCCCAATGTGTGTCTCTGGTTCCATTTTCTGCAGTAGGTCTCTACAACTGTGAGTTGGCAGGCAGTGGTGGTATTTATCCACAGCGCAGAATGCAGTAGGAAACAGAAAGACAAAAGGAAGATTTTCATTATGTAACTGTTAAAATACAGAAACAAATGCTGTGCAACTGCTCTGGAATTAGTTGATTTATTTAAAGGGTTAATTGACTCATTGTGTTCCTATGGGGTAAACTGGGATTCAGATGAATTGCAGTGATCCAGTGCCTGGGAGGACCAGGAAATCTGCTAACATGTATTTCTGAATTTCCATCTTCCAGTTTGCAACTACTTTAAATCAGGGTCAGATGCTGCTGCTATTGTCACATCTGATACTGGAATCCCACTGCCTTTAACTGGAAGGGAAGCCAGCCTGTAGGCCAGGGTCAGTACTGGATATTTTCAGTTAAACAGCTAAATGAGTACTGGGAGGGAAGCAGGAGTAAACTGGTTTGGGTTTACCCTACAGGAAGCGTCCACCAAAGGATACTAAAAAAATAAAATGGGATGACAAATTGATTTGCTTTAGGGTGTTTCTAGAGGGCTTCAGCAATGGCCTGACCATCTGAACTGAAACCAGTGGGAGCTTTATCAATGACTGCAGGAGGATCAGGCATAAACTAGTGCGGCATCTTTTCAAAAACTCCACTTGGCCCTTTGTGCCAATGAGGCTCCCCAGGACTCAATGTAATTTCCTGGACTCCACGTGGCACCTACATATCTTCTGATACAGGTATTGTCCCCAGACATCTGCAGAGGAAGAACAGCCTAAGGCTGAGAGGCTAAAGTTCGCAGTCCTGGTCCATCGTCTGCTTCCTGTGGGACTTCGGGAAACCTGCATTGTCTGACTGTGCCACAGCTCTTTATCTGTAAATTAATACTAGCAGTTCACTGCCTTAAAGGTCTATTGCAGGGATGAATGTGTTATAGCTTATGCAATGGGTACAAGATCAAATGAGTAGCTAAGACAGGCAGACATGAACATCCTGGGGGGGTTTTCATCCTAAATCAGGCAAGCGAGCAATTAAAGTGGCCTTTTTCTGCTACACAATGAAATGGAATAGGGAGGAGAAAAAAAACGTCCGCCATTTAAAGAGCTGCTCCTAAAAATATAAGATGTATTTTAATTATGAAGAGTAATTAATTTTAGATTGACTAAGGAAAATCTCATGGGGCATCTAGCCAGCCCATCCATCTCCTATCACCAGAGAATTTCAGCTTTTCAAACAGACCTGTAACATTCCACTTCTTGGGATCTTCTCTGAATACGGAGCTTATTATCTTTTGACTCCTTCATTATCTGTCACTGTCATAAAAAGCAGCAGATACTCCTAAGGAAATTAAATGCTGAGGAAAAAAAATTGTATTAGTCTATCATCTAATCACCGCTGCCCTCCCCTTTCCAGGGTTTCTCCTTACTGTATCATCTTTGCCCTTCAGCCACTCACAAAACCTTGTCAGCCTTCCTTCTGCTCTTTCACTTTTTGCCCCTCCATTTCCTGTCACTTTGTTCTTTAAAACATGTCACAATATCTGAACGCAGCTGTCTGGGACAGTGCCAGGTGAGTGGGGACGTGATGACATTCAGACAGTGCATGGTCACCGCTAGCTGACAGGCTGAGTGCTCTTCTTAGTCTCCTCCTTGGACAACATGAATTCCAGAAGTCTGATTAAAACTCATGGCACAGGCTAACTCAAAAACCCCATGTGTGGCTCCTGGGTGCCCCGTCACAGCATCGCTGTGGAGGCTCAGGATGTGCCAAGTCTCACTTGGAGCAGTGGGATCTTTTGGCCATAGCACTTGAGTGAGCCATATTCCTGGTTTTGCCTCTGGCCTGGAAGATGCCTTTGAGTATATCTCTGTATCCCACCATCTCCTCTGTAAAAGGAGATGCCCTTCATCAGTGGGAACTGTATGCAGTGCTAGCTGATGGTAGCAATGATTACTAACACTAGTAGCACACTTCCCACTCCAGTTCTGGTAACTTTGTATCTGGAAAACACCCTTTTCAACCCCAGCTGCTGCTTCTTTTGGGCAGCACCAATATTTGAATTGCCTGTTTCATTTCAGCATCTCCTGGTACTCCAAACCTCTCAAACTCGACTACTGCCTTCACCTGCACCCGCACCCTGCTGTTTCACCAGCTGCTCCATGTATAGCACTGCTCCAGCAGTCACCAGATCAGTGGGCGGAAAGTTCACTAAGTTTTGCTTTTGTAATACATCCGAAAGCTCCCATCTTCCAGTGGCACGATCCCAGAGCACTCTCCTCCTGTAACTGTGCCCCTTCACCATATTGCACAGTCCCCAGGGATTTCTCCCCATTGCTTGGTTACTCTCTAGAGCCCTGCGCCGAGAGCTGATGGTGCTTTCTAATGGAAAACTTACCTGAAAAATGGAGTTTGTGAGATTCCTTGAGCAACAGACTGGGATAGCTTAAGCTGGCTTTTATTGAAGATATTAAAAAATACGTATGAAAAACTTCAGCAGCTGCAGCTATTAAGAGCGATATGAAAAAAATAAAGAAATTGAAACCATTAGCATACTTTTTGACTGAAAGAATAGTGTCATTTTAAAATACTGCTGTGGACAGTATAAGGAATTTTCTTTACTGGAGATTATTGGATTTTAGAGCAAAACAGAAAATTTGAAAAAGAAAAGAAAATTTGCAAATCAAAACAAAGGAACGGGGTGGGGGGAGAGAGAGGAATGAGAAGGACAGGAAATGCGTGAAGTAGAACTCCAAATAACTTCCAAAAATTGCACTAAATGACCTTCCAAAACTCCAGATAAACTAGACCAACTCCAGCTGTGGGGTAGCTGCTGACTCCTGCCAGCTGAGGATCCAGCCCAGAACATCTTAGCTTTCTGGTAAAATTATAATCAGAGTAGCAAAGGGCAGATTATTCATCCCTCTTCAGTAACATATGAAATCCTTTGCAGGGATCATAAGAAATTCCATCTGACAAACATGAGATGTAGAAGGTGCAAAGTAGTGGATAGGAACCTGTGCTTTTCTCCTCTTCCAACATAAGGCTGCTGATGTGCTTCAGAGCCCAAAAAGCAAAGCAGCACATTTTGTCCACCCCCTATGCAGAAAACCTGCTGCCAGCGGCTGGCTCAAGATGGGACAACATCCACATCAGCAGAGCTATTGAAAATAAACCTTGGGCTAAGCTAAAAAAAGTGGGGTATTTGGGAGTCGTTTTCATGGATGTCTTCGACTTGGTTAAATACATATTTTTGTTAACATGTTAATTAAGGATTTAATGAATATTTAAGAACTGCAGATTTAGGGCACAGTCATGTATTGATTGATTAGGTTAAAACAAGTTTGCTTTGTGGTTGGGATGGCTTGTAATTTCTCATTTCAGGGTCCCTTGATTTTTCCTCTTTTTTATTTCTTTAAGCACTATTTGCAGGGATTCTGTTCAAAGCAGAACACCACAACTTTGATCATGCATGGCCAATCCTAAATTCCTCTACTTTTAAATACTTTTAAATTATTTGTGGTTCTGCTCCAGAGTTGTTGTCCAGTCCACGATGATTTGCTGATCCTCTCTTGAGAGCATTTTAATTTATTAATGTGAACAGACCTTGTAAATTCACACTTAGTGACTATTAATTTCCCTTCTGTTCCAGGCACTCCTATCCGGGGTGTTTCATTTGAAGGGTTTTGTTGTGCTTTGTTTTTTTAATCTCCGCTCATCTCACAATATTAAACCGTTGTTTTTGCCATGCAAGGACGGCTGTCAAAACAACCAAATATAAGGGGGCTCAGTGTTTATAGTTGAGGTGGTATTCATAGAAGTGACAAGCCTAGACACAGTTCCCTGGAAAAAGAACCTGCACCAAAGAAGTATATCAAGCTGCATGATATTGGCTGGTTATCCAAAGTGTGTAAATATTGATGTTGCAGGTCTAGCATTATGAAGGGGAACTATGTTCAGAGATTGAAGAAAACTGCTTTTGAGTCAAAATCCGACTTCGGTAATGAATATGCTGCAGTCGTACCCTCCTGCTTTCATTTTCATCCAGTTATCACTGATTGTCAAACAAAATAAATGGCACGTCTCATAAAATCACACCTATATTAACTCAAATACTTTTTTCACCATTTTCAAATTGTTTATATATATATATATAGCTCTTTAATTGGACCTCCGGACAACAAGGCAGCAGGTCAAACTGTTTGATGGGCTCTGAGACTCCTGCTGCCTATATCAGTGTCATTTTCATTTCCTCAGCCCCCTTTTTGCAATTTACTTTTTGCACTAACTTTCTGAGGCTCCCTGCTACCAAGGCATTTATACTTAGTGCTACTCCTCTAATAAAAGAAACCTAAGATGATATTGCTCCAACTATACCATGACAGCAGTCTTGCAATTATGGCTGATACTGCTCCCAAACTAGAAAACATGTTTAGAAACATTTTTGAAAGCAGAAAAAAATCTGTCAAAATATGTTCCATATTCAGTTTTTCATGAGAAATATGCATAAAAAGTCTGCTCAGTTCTCAAAATGGTAAACCATGATTAAAAATATATTGTCTCCATGTTGCCCCAGAAGACAGAGAAGGAAAATAAACCCAAAATGAAAAATTGCTATCCATTAGCATTTATAGTTTACATAACAAAGTATAAAAATGCATTTTTATTTCTCAAAAAGACAATTTACAAGGAGAAAATTTTCGGAAGAAAAACCCAGTTATGTTCTTTTCCTCCCAAGTCAGATTTTGCCCTTTGCTCACTCTAATCTTCTGCTATACTGTGTCCGTCTTAAATTGTAATATGCCTACAGCAGAGATTTGCTTTGTCCTGATTGTCCTACAGACACAATGCTGAATATAAAAATATACAGCAATAACAGCTTGGTGGTCACGTGTGCCGTGAAATGTCATCTCTTTGACTGAGACAGAGGGGACCAGAAATGAAAGGTCATCATGGAAAGCAAAGCATTGTGTCTAGGAAAACTGAAGGGTCAGTGTAACTTGAAGTTATCAAATAATATATTTTGGTTTGGGTTTTTTTGATTATTTTTGTTTGGCTTTTTTCTTTTTCCCCAAATTTGCTTGTAAGTCAGAGGTATTCACATAGTTTTGCATCATTAAACCAGACCTTTCAGAGCCAAAATAACTCATAAAGGACTTAAAGGCCACAATTTCGTTTGATGAATTCTCAGTAAGAAGAGCAAAGGTCAAAACCATACAGTTTGCTTTGCTGCTTTTGCTGTTTTTTTTGATGACAGAACTGAAAAGTCCTGTTGAATTTCATGACTGAATGAATACATAAGTCAATGTAATACTATATTCCAATGAAATACTATATGCAGCGAAAAACAAAGTAAGCGCCAATGTCAAGCTCATCTCTGGCCTGCCTCCCCCATGCTTCCTAAGAGAAGTCATTACCTAGTGTTTATTTACAAGACTGGGAAAAAAAAATATATTGGAAAAATAAAGGCTTTGTGCTCAGATTTCAGGCCTGAAACGGTGCCCCACTGTGTCATTTTGGATTTGCCATTTAAAGGCTTACAGTGTGTTTACTTGAACAGTCCCTCTATCAAGAAGAGAAATTTAGTTCTTTGGAATCTGACAGTCTCAGAAGGGCTGCTCAGATGTTTTTATTAATTAGTTAATATTTGTGTAATGCTTAAAGTATCAAGTGCTATATAAATGTTAAGCTATGGAATTCGGTCCTACAATTAAATTGCAATTATAAACAAAGAAAAATTCATATTTATATATTTGCAAGGAATTTGCATGAGCATGACATATTTGATACCTTAGCAGAAAGCTCCTAATCTATCCAAAGCCATATAAAGTTTAGGGATATGGCCAACAGCCTATTTAAATAACAAAGCAAAAGTCATATTTTCCCCTGTGTGTCCATGTTAGCCTTTAAGGCTCCAATTAAAAGCAATTTAAGGCAGAACTTTCATATCTGATTTTCCCGTACAGTTGCCATCTAGTAAACCTCTAATACATATAATATAAAAATTTGCCCCTGAAATCACAAAGTGAGCAAATTAAGTGTGCAAATCCAAAAAGAAAACCTTGGCACATATTTGGGTTCAGCTTAAAACCCACAGCCTTACAAGCTTCCGGCTCATCTGTTGATATTACAGAAGATAAAAGTAACAGAGAAACAGTAGAAAATGCTGAGTGCCTTGTTACTTTTCCTGGCTTTTTTTGTCTACATACAACTGGCAGACTGTTAATGAAAAGACTCTTAATGAATCAACACTCTCACAACAGTGTCACTAATGAACTACTGGTAGCTGGAAATGGAGACTAAAAATACTATGGCTCCCTTTAGTGCAGAGTTATCTTATCAATATGCTGTAGCTGGAACTGTTAGGCTGAAAAATGCATTTACTTAAGAAAATAACATCATGAAGCAGAACCACGGTAACAGCAATACTTCTGTTGCCAGAACACACTTGTAGCTGGTGGGTGGCTTGTATAACTTGAGCACTTAATTAAATGTATTTTTCCAATAAATACATTGTAGGACATTAATTTTTACTGATGTCTAAATATCTGCTAAGTAGCTGCCCTGTCTCTTAGGCAACCAGGCCAGATTTTAATAACTTGCAGGACAAAAGAGCAACAGGCGCATAGAATCTGGTGAGGATGTCAGCATTTCCATTATAAACCCCATTTTAGCACTAGGGAGGATACTCTAATTTGAACATTAAAACATGCTGAGGATAGCTTTTATCTGGGAGTGATTTTCTGGTTTTCTAGTAAGTGCTATTTGCATCCATTTGGAAAAATCTTAAAGGCACAGAGCTTGCAGGTGGGAAGAAAAAAAGATTAAACTGAGATTATAAAGAAAAAGAAAAAAAGAAGAAAGCCCTAAACCAGGGCTAAAGGGTTTAAATGTGGTATTGAGCCTTTATGTTTGACTCAGAGAGGCTGATGCCAGTAACTGTGAAAGTGATCAAGTATGGGGCCAAGGTCGCGTGGGACCTTCAGAACACAGGACTGTGCTATATAATCTGGAGATGCTGATTAAGAGTGATGCTATTGTTAGGTCAGGAAATAAGAGGCACAACATGCTACTTGTGATGGTGGGAAAAGGTGGTCCTTTGGAAGTACAAAATCCAACCAAATCTCTGGTCACTCTGTAAATCTAAGGATATGATACTCTCTCCTTGGAGGAGTTTGTGTGTTAAGTTCTGCTGTTGTAGGTGCTTTCTAATTCCAGCTCACCATAAATTTAAAATAGCCTTCACTTCCTTTCCTAAATATATTTGCAGGAGTTTTACGTGTGCTCTGGATCAGCTATGAATCAGCCACTCCATGTAAGAGTGCTTCAGGTATGGATACAAATGGTGCTTATACATTCAGTAGTTTAATACATATTTTAAGCTTGTAAAGTTGTTTGCAACAAAAGCTGTTTTATAAGTAAACTACATTATTACTATGAACCAGGCCAATAATATGTGCTTTAAGGCTGTCTGGATACAAGTTTACATTGGTGGCTTAGTCACCATTCACATCTGTAAAAAATAAAACAATAAAAAATAAATAATGCATATAGGAACTCTTGTCAAAGTTCATTCAGGCAGTTCCATTTTACACACAATTCATTTCCTATGTTTTAAATACTGAAATACTGATTTATGTTGTCAAGACACCCAAAACTTACATAGAGAATAGACTTTAGAGACCTTACAAACATTTAAATAACTTTAAAATAGTGCAGATAGAGTAGCTTCTTACCAGACCTTCTTATTTTCAGCTTTTTTCTAGGCTAACCTATACTTCTAGCTTTTTCTGTGTAGCCTTTGTCACGCTGCCCCAGGCGCTCTGTATTGCTTCAGAAGTCAAGCTGAGAAAAGTCACATCTGAAATTACAAGGCCAAGAAGTTACTTGTCACCCAATCTGCTGCGCTTGAAGAGGGCACAAGAAAGAACTATCCACAAAAAAGCATAGAAGTGCTCTTCTACAGGAGACTGTTTACAGACCTTGTAGTCAAAACTAAGTCCACTGACACATACAGAAGGTCCAGTCCTTTTTCCATCACTAGAAAAAGTCGGGGGCCATAACAACAGAAAGTCAGAATTTTAGAAGTAACATTTATCCAAAATTTCATACTCTTTCTTAAAAGGGCAGGAAAATGAGTGGAATTATTGTAAGTGGTAAGTCCATTCAGTCCTCAGTGAGTCCATCCACTGCCTCCTCTAGAAGCAGATGAGCTCTTGCTGCTTCTCATGGGCCCTGACTACATTTAGCAGCATTTACAGCCTCACAGTGGGGCTCAGCAGCAGAAAGTGACGGTTCAGAATTCCTTATGTCTTTATTTTCATATGCTGCTGGAGAATAGAGACACATTATTCTTATTTCAGAGGAGAAGAGCTGAAGCACAGAGGCTGAGGGCTTGAATTAGTACTGCAGACAGTAGCAGTGGCCAGAAAACTGGCAAGTACTCAGCCGGAATGCACTGTTGGAGAGCCATCCTCAGTCAAACCTGTCTTGCAGGAATAAAAGGAGATAGCCACTGAGCAGTAACATTCACCTGGTTGTAGCTTTCATTTTGCCAGCCCCTTCCAGAGCCAAAGTGAGCAAAGCTCCCTCAAATTCAGTTGCCAACTGGAGGCTGTAGTGAGCCTGCTCACCCCTCCAAAACTTTCCATGTGGTTACTGAATGCGCTGATCTTCTCCAAAGCAAGCCCTGATACACAGGTACACCAGCTTCAGAAACGGTTAAACACTTCCCCAGCTATTTGCTTAGAAATGAGAACTTTCATATTATTTGGTCATATCTTTTGCAGAGCATTTCTGCCTCTTCCATTTTACTGGCAGAAAGTTGATGTGCAATTATATCCTTGAACAGTGGACAGGAACACTGTACACCACGTGCACTTTCCCTATCAGCATGAAGATAAAAAACCTTATATATGTATAAAGGAGAAGAGAGTAAGTCCCATCAAAAATGACATGCTGGGATTTCAGGAGGATTCAACTTTTCAAAATGAAAGTTGAACAGCTGCTGGATGGTATAACCTGAATCAAAGTAATTAAAAGAAAATGAGTTCTGCCCTCTTGTATCCTCCTGACTCATGCCTCATTTTCTACTTCAGGACTTAGGAAAGCAAATGTCTATTTCTGTGTCCATCACCAGAGCGACATCGCAGCAAGTTAATTAGAGCACATGACAGAGAGGCACTATTTTTGCCTTCAAATAGAGATCTTTCTGTTGCATATGAACTTTTTTCTTTTTGAGGTAGTCAAAGAAACTCGTTAGATCCCAGGAAAGGACCCCTCTCCCAAAGGTTTATGAAAATTATGCTTTTCCTACGGCTTTCAAGCTTCAAGATTAGAGTTGCCAACCGTGCAGTATTAAAGAGGATACAGTCAGACTTGACTGATCAAGCTTAATTTAGCCTTATGTTTGTGTTTCTGAAACACGGTAAACAATTTTTTTAGCATGTACATGCTTACTGATTTGCAAACAAGAAACATTTCTTCTTATCTGAATAAAAATGAAATCTGCAAACTCATGACCTGTGTATTAATTATGATTTTTATATTCCAAAGTGCATTGCTTCATGGAAGGGCCTAAACACCACTATATATCTATATGCCCTGATAAAGAAAATCCAGGTGTTCATCACAGATGGACACCACTGAAGCTAAAAGCCATGTTTCACCCCCAGTTTGGTGTTCATGTGATCATGCAGAAACAATTTGTACTATGTGGGGACTACTCTTGGCTGCAGAAACCAGGGCGCACGTCTGAAATGTTTGTTTCTCAGACTCTAACACTGTGTGTCTAAAGCTGGATGCCCAAATCTATATTTAACAGTCTGAAACCCAGAAGTGAAAACATTATTCAGAAGCACATGACATTAATCATAGTTCTTCACTATCCAAGCTGCTCTCCCCCTGGCCTTCACTGACCTCTCTCTCCATCTTCAGAGAGGATGGACAACAGCACCTGAGGAAACAAACCTTTCCCGTAGGTTAATAACATGCCTCAGTCCATTAGGGGATTCATAGCAAACAAATAATCACCAGTAATATATAAAAGGGAGTTGTGCATAAGCAGACAGAGGTCAGGCAGCTTGTTATTTTTTCTATGGAGATAACAGCCCACATTACTCTATTAGTCAGCATCCAGAAGGACTTGGCTCTTCTTTTGATCCTGCTGCTTTTCTTACACTCAAGCAGGAGTACTCAAAGGGGGCCTTGAATTGCGGTTCCACTGTCTGTGTCTTTAAGTCTTGGAGACCTTAGACCAGGAGATGAACACAAGCAAAGGCACACATTTCTCTGGCCAGTGATCCAAAAACTTCCAAAAAGCCTTTTCCAAATGGAAGACCACATTAAACAAACAATAGTGTCAGAGGTACAGTACGTGGAGAAATGCCGTTAACGTGCATGACCAGATGAAGAAGAAAAACAGAACCGTTATGATGGTTTTATGGACTCTCTGAATATATTCCTAAGTGTCACGCAATTTTAACACTGCTCTGACAGGTTAATATGTGCAACTTGCCTCCAGGGGCTAAGATTAAGTAGTAACAAATCTGAAGGGAAAAGCATTGGCAACAAATGGGGAGAATTTTTCTGGAAGCATTCTTTCTCTATGGGAATAATACTTTATTTAAGTAAAAGGGGGAAAAATGCAAGATGTACATGATTAAAGTCAGAGTGACAACATGCAAAGTTTAATTATTATTTTAACAATGTTACATACATACATGCAGTCAGGTGAAGTTCCCAATGACTGGAAAAAGGGAAATATAACCCCCATTTTTAAGAAGGGGAAAATGGATGACCCAGGGAATTACAGACCAGTCAGTCTCACCTCTGTGCCTGGCAAAATCTTGGAGCGGATTCTCCTGGAAGGCATGCTAAGGCACATGAAAACCAACAAGGTGCTTGGGGACAGCCAGCATGGCTTCACTAAGGGGAAATCCTGCCTGACCAATCTGGTGACCTTCTATGAAGGGGCTATGGAACTGATGGACAGGGGCAGAGCAGTTGATGTCATCTACCTGGACTTGTGTAAAGCCTTTGACACTGTCTCCCATGACATCCTTCTCTCTAAGTTGGAGAGACATCAATTTGATAGGTGGACCAGTCGGTGGATAAAGAGCTGGCTGGATGGCCGCACGCAAAGAGTAGTGCTCAGTGGCTCAGTGTCCAGCTGGAGACCAGTAACGAGTGGTGTCCCCCAGGGATTGGTGTTGGGACCGGTCTTGTTCAACATCTTTGTGGGTGACATGGACAGTGGGATTGAGTGCGCCCTCAGCAAGTTTGCTGATGACACCAAGCTGTGTGGTTTGGTTGATACGCTGGAGGGAAGGAATGCCATCCAGAGGGACCTTGACACGCTTGTGAGGTGGGCTGATGCCAACCTGATGAAGTTCAACCATGCTAAATGCAAAGCCCTACACCTGGGTCGGAGCAATGCCAGGCACAGCTACAGGTTGGGCGGGGAGGAGATTCAGAGCAGCCCTGCGGAGAAGGACTTGGGGGTGTGGGTTGATGAAAAAATGAACATGAACCGGCAGTGTGAGCTTGCAGCCCAGAAGACCAACCGTATTCTGGGCTGCATCAAGAGGAGTGTGACCAGCAGGTCGAGGGAGGTGATCCTGCTCCTTTACTCTGCTCTCCTGAGACCTCACTTGGAGTATTGCGTGCAGTTCTGGTGTCCTCAACATAAGAAGGACATGGAACTGTTGGAACAAGTGCAGAGGAGGGCCACGAGGATGATCAGGGGACTGGAGCACCTCTCGTATGAAGATAGGCTGAGAAAATTGGGGCTGTTCAGCCTGGAGAAGAGAAGGCTGCGTGGAGACCTCCTAGCAGCCTTCCAATACCTGAAGGGGGCCTCTAGGGATGCTGGGGAGGGACTCTTCATTAGGGACTGTGGTGAGAGGACAAGGGGTAATGGGTTTAAACTTAAACAGGGGAAGTTTAGATTGAATGTGAGGAAGAAATTCTTTACTGTGAGGGTGGTGAGGCCCTGGAATGAGCTGCCCAGGGAGGTTGTGGATGCTTCATCCCTGGCGGCGTTCAAGGTGGGGTTGGACATAGCCTTGGATGGCATGGTTTAGTGTGAGGTGTCCCTGCCCATGGCAGGGGGGTTGGAACTCGATGACCTTGAGGTCCTTTCCAACCCTTACTATTCTATGATTCTATGATTCTACGATTCTATCATCAGCAATTTTCTGTTTTCCTTCGAAATGCAACACTGTTCAAAAAAAACTCCATCACATGTGTGTTCCATCTCCATGTAGCCTCCATCCAACCCATGGAGCATGTCCTACACCACATGCAGAGATAGTCTAGTCCAATGAGGCATGGCCACAGTTAGGAGGAGAACAGTTCAGGGGGCAGAGACTGCAGCGATATCCCAGTGAAAAGCACAAGGCATGGTTGGTATCTGAACTCTCCTAATGGCAGAAGGTCTATTTACTCCATTGTTTCCAAGCTGGGCAGCACTGGGGCTATTCCTGAGGCAAGTAAACAATGGAAAGGGTGAAAGGCAAGAAATGGGTAATACCAGAGCTGGCACAGAGCTGCAGTGATGGCAAGGATCCTATGAGCAATTCTATGACCAGGACTGAAAGGCAGGATGAGGAACCCCAACAGTCAATCATGAGTATAAGGAGCAGAATCATGCCCACATTCATCCAAGGACCACTGGAGGTGGCAGCCCAGGAGCCATCCAGTCAACTCCTTTAGAAAGCCATCATCACTGCTGTTGAATGCCTCCAGCTATTCCAAAACATTAGTGCCCAGGACAAGCTGCTTTCATCAGCTGAGGAGGAATATTTTCCAAGTTCTCCCAGTCAAGCCAGCTCATCTTTATTTCACTCTTTGATGTAAGGGCAGTGTGGTTTTTTAAGAGACATTTCTCAAAGTGGGAAGAGTAGTCATTTGGCACATAAAAGAGAGCAATGCGGTGAGAATAAGGGACAGCTGAGCACAACATGCAGCGAGAGGAGAGAGAACACAAAACAGCAAAAATAGAAGGCACCTTGGAGTGGAGAAAACAATAAAAAGCAGAAATCCATAGGATTTCTGCACAAGCAGCCCAGCAAGGGGCCAGGAGACATGCAGGGGTCAGTGGGACAAGAATGGTCACATTGGCTGGGAAAAAAACAGAGCACTGTGAAAAAGAAAGCTGCTGAGTGTCCATTTGGTTGGGAGGGAAAGATGGTCTCACAAGGGCTTCACCCTCATGCAAAGTACAGAGCAGCCCCTTGCCCTTTGCCGCAGCCCCGGGCTCGGGTGGCAGCTAATGGGTCTGAGCTGAAGTGCTGCTGGGAGTGTATGTGCAATGTTGAATTAAGATAGCAAAATAAATTAAAAGCATAAGAAAAACATTTTAATTAATTGGTTTCTACAATATATTTAACATTCTTGGATGCTTTCTTCAAAGTCAATTAACTCAGCTTTATTTTTCTGGTAAATAAAAATCTCCATTTTGAAACAACACTTTTTTTATATGAGTGGAAGAGGAAATCAGAAGCCTAATTCTCACCCCTACTCTGCAAACCACCTATTTTTTCCACAGCAAGATTAAATGCACCGTTGTTGTTCTGCCAGCCCTTAACACAAATTAGTGACTTAAATTACCTTTCATCTCACCTTATAAATTCTACCTTGAAGCAGCAGAAAACCCAAGGGCTCTTGCATAACCAGATGAAGACAAGTTCACTGCCTCGAATCCTTCCCATCTTGCTCCACTTTACATCAATTCTTTATAAGAAGAGGTCTCGAGGGCTAACAAAGGAGCTGGCCAAGCAGCAGAAGGTGCCATGGGATTTTCAGAGGTAAAAGCCCATCTCGCAGTGACTCAGTGCACTCCATTAGTCCTAGGAAACACAGGGCACATCGAGCGAGGCAGATGTGCCCTCACTTGCCAGGCTTCAGACAAATGCAATCAAATCTATTTTAATCATCTGTGAAATGCAAATGCGTTCCACTTGCACACCCGCAAGATCCATTGTCTTCCTCACTGGAGCATACCATAATGCCAATTAAACATTGTTGAAAACTTAATAGGCGTTCTGATTGCCAATGGGAAATTATCTTTACTTTTTTACTGTTAGTATTATTTTTATTATTTCACATCACAGAGGTTTTAAAATGTTTTAATAATTGTGTTAGGGTTTGTTTGTGTTCTCCCTTTCTTCAGCTCTGTGGTCAACACCCATACAGACTGAGCAGTGAAACCTGTGTTTACACTAGGAGGAACAGCACTGCGTAATTCTGAGTACTGAAAATACCCTTCTCAACTTCTTCTAAATGGGCCCTATGCAGATGTGGCAGTTGCATTAATCTGCTGGCAATCTCGCTCACACACTCAGGCTCCCATACACGCACACAGCCCCTTTGTTATTCTGCTTAGAAATGGCCAGGCAGCTGTAAAGATGTTTATTCTCAGCCCCACATGAAAAAATGTTTGCAGTATGCATGTAGCCTACAAAGTCAAGAATGATAAGCATTTAAATCAGACTGGCCATGTGAAGTCAATATTTCGATATTAGAGGAATTGATTCTTGATCTAGTGCCAGCACTGTGTACTCAATGTACTGCAGAAAAATCCTTGCCCAGCCTTCCTGCCAGCGCACTGTTAGGGATGACAAGCATGCAGTTATCTGATACAGCAGATATTTGCTCCAAAAGACGATTTTCATTTCAAAGACAAAACATGAAAAGAGCTTACTTGTGGGGAAACCAAATACTGTATTCTCCTCTTGATAAATCAAGCTTTAGAGAAATAAAGGCAAAGAAAGCAGGGTTCTGAAAAGAGCTTCTGTAGCTCTTTTCATGCTTTTTCAGCTACTCAGCTGGCTTAACTCTGCCAACTAATAATCTTGTGTTTTCCTAAGATGTGTTGAGAAAGAGTTTATTTGCAAATAATTATTTAGCGATAAGGATGCATGTCTGTTTGCTTTTAAACAGACCCTACAAAGCTAATTAGAGGATTTATGGTACAACACAGGGCTCTATATGGTTTATACCTTAAGCTGCTAATTATGGGATTTTCAACAGCATCTCTTTCTTTCCTTTGCAGAGGAGTAGGACAGTATTACTCAACAATAAAAGCCCTGTCTCAGTGAAAAAGGTGAAATTTCTTTATGTCACAGTCTTGTCAGCTCTCCTCATCACTGGATTTACATAAAAGTAACCAAGTATGAGTAATAACAGGCAGGAGAAGGAAACATCTTCATACCCTTCGAGACCTGAGGACCAGCACAATAGTCCTTTCACACTCTGCAAAGACATCTTTGCTATTTGGATGCAGACCTCTAGATACACTGTTTTATTGCAGTTAGCAAGCAGAATGCCCTTGACACATCGCAGAATAAATATAACCTGCCCTTTCAAGTGTGTCACTGTGCTCAACACTTACTTTATGTCTTCACACTACTAACAAGACCTTATACAAAAAACTTAACCAGGCTTGTACCTGAAAAATTAAATAGTATAGCATTTAATGCTAATTTATTTCAGCAAAACATCAAGAGGGATTGATACCAAACTGCTATCATCCAACTACATTAATTGAGGGCCTACCTTGCTCACTGCTCTTCCTTAGGGCATAATAAATAATTACCTGCATGCTTTGTTTCACTGAAGGTCTTTTATGCAAGTGCAAACATGGAGCGTCTGTCCGGCTTCTAAGAGAAGAAGGAAAGGGTAGACTGTAGAGAAAACTAATCAGAAGCATATCAGGACTTTACTGGGATGCAGCCCAATTAAATTCAATACATACATCCACTGTGGAGTCCATTAATAAGCTGCTAACAATTTCTGTATGCCCCTGCTGGGCTTCATACAAAATTTTGCCCCTATAATGAACTTTGTAGGCTTTACAGGTGGGATTTTCAGACTGACCCAGATCTGCTCTCCTTGAAGTCAGCAGGAATTTTAACCACCAGCTTTAAGGGGGAGGTAGGGAAAGGTCAGCCTTGAATGCTTTTCAAAACCCCACTCATCCAATCTGCTTGAGCCCTGCGTGACTCTGATGGGAGAGAAGTTTTGTTGCGTTTACTGCACAGAGGAAGGAGTCTTTGTATATGGTGAATATCAGATTATGTGCGGCAGAAACACAGAATATTTTGGTGTTGTTTATCCGTCGAAAGAACCAACCTTCAAAAGAATACATAAGCCTACACGAATAAACACATCACTCCTACCCAGGGAGGGAAACTTTGTTTGTGCTCACTTGTGTAGCCTGAAGATCCAAAATGCAGCTATTGATCTGGACCCTTAAACAGAAAAGCTATCAAAACCCAGAGTTGTAAGCAAGACTAATAGGCTGAAACAATGCAAACTGAATAGAAAGAGGCCCTGAAATTTTGAAACCTGCTTATGAGGATCAAACTGTCTGACAGACTGTGGGACCACAGAGCAAGCAATAGCAGCTCTACTAGAAGGCTGTTGATTCAGGCTTCAAATTAATTATGAATTCATAATTAATTACGAAGTGCTACCCCTTGCTCTGCTTTTCCGTGGCCTGAGGAAGAGACAGATTCTCAAAAGCTCAGAGCCAATTTCCATTTTATTTTTAGCCAGTCAATCTCACAAAAGGTCTTACCTACAACTTGGGGACTTGCTCTTTTATATTCAATCCATGTATAGGCTAATCAGCTGGTGCAGTGATCTGCGACACTTAAATAGGAAAGATGCATATAAAAAGCAACAGCAGAGCAAAACGGATCCAAATACTCTGCCAGGACCACGGCAAGGGCAAAGCAAGAAGGGTGCCCACCCTCAGCATCCCATGGAAGGAGGTGCCAAGGAGAGATGAATGTCTGGTGACTGCCAGCAGCTCCTGCTGCTGTTGTGCCCTGAAGAGAGGGAAAAATCCATTTCTGTGGACGGAGGAGGACATGGCAGGGGTCTACAGGGTGGGAAGCACCTGGATGCCAAGGATGGGTGCTCGGTATCTTCTTTCTCCTGGCAGCATCCGCCTTGCAGCTGGGAAGTGAAGGACTCACTCTTCCTGCAAAACACAAATCCACCACTGGGTCAAAGACCAACAACAGGCTAACAGCTACAACCAGCCAGACCTTTATAGCCCAGCCAGCACATGCCTTCACACACAGCTCTTCCAGTCCAGCCCAAAAGGGCGCTGGCTCTGGCATGTTGAGACAAAGGAAGGGCATGGAAGGAGGCACAGAGAGAAGGCTTCAGTTGCCACCACCTTAGTCTCTCTGCACAGGGTAAGCAGAGGAGGAGAGGAGGGGCGGACTTTCTGGTCCCTGCAAAGCATCAGTCCTTAGGCTGGCAATCCCTGCAAGAAGCAGGGATCTTGTGGGTTTGCCTGGGGCTTCTCTGCAGGGTGGGAAAGAGACCTCAACAGCCTGCACCTCTGTGATTTTCTACCTGATTTTACCAGGACTGTAGCAAGACCTGGTAGCATTTGCAGAGCTATCATCTCCTAAAACCAAAGCAAACCGAACTACAGGGGCTGCTCCCAAATTCTCCTAGCTGCATTATTCACACAGCCCAAGGTCAGGGCTCAGCCCTCAGAGGTGAATTGTCATGGGATGCTCACAGCTCTCATCCTCATGCAACCATCGCACTAGCAATGGCAAAGCTCCTATTGTTTGTCTCTGCTGAATTTCTAGCTCTGTGAGCCTAAGAGGGATCCGTGTCAGTCTGCCTTTTGTATGTTTGTTTATTTTCTACTCTTCCCACTAGTGTCCATCTCGCTAAGAAAAGCAGTATCTTGGAGGAGAAAAGGTGGTATATGCAGCTCAGCAGATTGAAATGGTCATTTCTTTCAGTCATTATTGAAGCATAGAGTGGTTACAGCAGAGTTTTTGCTTACAATTACAAAATCAACATACAGTATGTAATTAACCTTAAAAACTTTCAGCGTCCAGTAAACATTGATCTGTAATCCATTATGTTTGCTCATTCCAGGGCTGAGCAGCCCTAAATAAAAATCTCTTCTGTGAATCAGCAGCCTTTTGGCAGATGGCAGGAAACAAAAAGCACCCAAATGTGTGGTATTCCCAGCTCACCTAGCACAGACTAGGAATAATTCTCAAGAAGGATAAAGTGGTATGCGTAAATAACAGAGGGCTGAGTCTAAAGAAAGGGGCATTCATTGGTAAGGTCTGCCACAACTTTCCAGTGTGATCTCAGGAAATTCACTTATCTTGTTTTGATTCGCCAGTTAAAAAAAAGAATATATGGAACCTCTCATGTTTGCCTTCAGAGTAGAAACTGTCTCTAAAGATACATACGTATTGCACTACCTACAACGCAATCCTAGTCCTAATTGGAGCCAGTAGCTGTTATCATAATAAAAATCAATAAACAAACCATGATGTGTAAGAAAGCCATTTGGCCTGAACCCAATGGCACATGACCAGAAGATGGCAATATTCAAAACAGAAGACTGATACAAGTGTACTTATAGGTCATACGTGTTTGCAGTTCCCCCAGGTTACCCCCATCTCCTTCTGTCAGTGATACGAAACCTCCACAACCGGCTGAAATCACCTTCTGAGCCAGGAGTAGGAGTAGGTAATTTAGTTTCCATGGTAATGCAGTTCTGGACCATTCTTAAGCAGAAGCTGCCAAGTATGACAAATGGTAGGTGCTGATTTTTTTATGTGAACAGCTATTCACTATGAATTGAAATGAGATTGCCAAATTCACTTTCCTTGGGACTGGAGCTAGGGTCAAAAGCTACTGTTACATCTAAGCCATAGTCCAAAACTAGCACTTTAGCCACCCATCTCCAGCTGCAACATTGAATTTTTGAAGTCATAGAATAAAAATTAATGACTCAATATCAGAGTTGTCAAATAGATGAGACAGATTTACATCAAGCAATACTAAAATGCTCTGTAGCCATGAATTTAAGGAAACATATGACAAATTACTCGTATTCATTCCCTCGTGGGGAAGAAATTCTGTTTTAAACATTGCTGACTGTTGTGCAGTTCCTATTATATATATATATATATGTATATATTAAACCTGCATTAGGATAAATACATGAAATGGAAAGGGCCTGAATTCAGATACTTTTCTTCCATGAGCCATCACTGTGTAATAAACCATGGTGGGTTTTGCACTCTGCTAATTTCTCCAAACAGTATGTAATTGGTCTTAGAAAATGCTGTAATACAGCAATTAGTAGCATGACAAATAAAAGAGGAAAAGGCACTGTTATTTTAGCCCTGTTTTCCTTCAGAGTGAAGCAGTGGGAACACAGGTTGCCAGATCAACCGATATTTAACACCATCTCTGCAATAAGAGCAGCCCAAGAGGCAAGTCAGTTTTGCCTAGGCTGAGAAATAGGGGCAGAAGTGTCCTGCCAGCCCCCATCCAGCTGGAGGTAGATTAGTGGGGTGCTGCTGGGCTGCCCACAGCAGCTGGGGCTGGATGGGCTCCCCAAAACTGTCCCAGGGACCCTAGCAGCCGTATGGCACTGAAGAGCCCCAGGGATTTAAGAGCTGGTCCATCAAGAGCTACTTGTGGCCTGTTTGTGAACCAGAAGACTCTGCATGGCAAACGCGTTGAAGAAGCGACTCCCAGACAGGGATGATCTTCTTAGTGGCAACTCTTCTATTCGCAATGTTATATTTGACAAATACAAAGAGGGGAACAAAATGTTGTAAGTGTTGGAGGAGATGGGGGAAAAGAAAGAAATTCCCAACTCATTCAGTCCCAGAAAGAGAAGAAACACACCTGAGAAGCACGACAAGAAAACACCACCTTCTGCCTTTATAGCACCCTTCTTCACCCTGGTACTCAAAAGCCTTTTGTAAACATTCATTAAGCTACCCAGCATTAAAAGAGTAGTTCACCCTGACATACCTTATTCTCTGTTTCTTCTCTGTGAAATGCCTGGAATAAAGAGCACTCACCCATTGTTTCGATTTGTAGGCATTTACACAATGCAGTTGATAGCAGCTGGAACTGTGACATGGGCAGGTGAATGGATTTGTTCGGGCTGACACCGCAAGTGGTTTATGAAGGCAGGAATAGAAACCCTGAGTATGAAAGCGGCACAGTGGCTCTTCCAACTCACCCCAGAGAAGGTGTGGGCTCAGCAGACCCACCTGAGCCTGGTAAAGCCCCTCCTAGGTTTATGTAGCAGCTTACCCAGACCTTTCCCACTGTTGCCCATGCCCTGCTGGTGGCTGCCTGGGTGCTGCAGCAGGATGCTGAAGCAGTGTGAGCATCAGCAGATACACTTCAGCACTCATTTCCGACTTTCAGAAAGCAACAGCAGGTCTCACGGGGGACCTGAATCCTAACATGGTGGAGTGGAGACATCTGTTATGAGCCGTAATTAGCACTGATTCCCCAAAAGCAGGCTGTCACTCTCAGCCACCAGACAGCGCTGAAAAGGGGCTGCTTTGTCCTTGCAGTGCTAAGGGGGTGGGTGGTAGCTTTAGGTCTGCTGCAAAACCCAGGCAACTTCCTTAGAGATCATCAAGACCATGGGTGGAGAAAATTTAAGGGACACAGTATTAATTCAGAGCAGGTTGTTACTGCTGTTTTACAACTAAACTCTGCAAATAACAGCAAGTTTTTGGATAGCCAGCTCAGCAGCATACACCTGCAAGTGCTGTGGAAATGGACATCTAGGAGGCAAGAAATACTTCGGGTTACACTCCTGGCAGGGAGTTTAGCATACCTGAACAGATAACAGATATCAAGAGAAAGGGCTTCCCAAATTGTACCGGTACCACTGCTGGTCCTCATGTCTCCTGCAAAGGGGTGCCTGAACCTGTTAGTCACTGGGTAATTGTAAGGCAAGCATTCACCCCTAGGTAACTCATATTGATGCAGAGGGTTGAACAATCTGTAGTTTAGCTCTTTCTAAAAGTGTTGACTTTGTTTTCATCCTAATGTTATGGTTAAAAGTGGGGTGTCTGAGCCACTGCATGTCCCAGACGCTTTGAATAGCGCTGAGCAGGTAACTGGGAAAAGCACTTACAGCCCATCATGTAATTCCTTTCCTGCACACAGAAGGAATATTTGTCACCTGCTGACACAGAGCACTTCAGAAAGTCAGAAGAATTTTTAAGACAGTGAGCAGACACTGGAAATTTGCTTTGCCCAGGAAGCTTATTGACTATCATGAGTTTCTCCTTGAAGAAAAGCTCTTACAACTTCATCCACTGTATCTCCCCTGCCTCATCTAGGCAGTTCTGCAAGAAAGAAAGAGCAGTAGGAAGCTGCATGCTGTTTTTCTTAGAGGAGCTTTTCATTTAACTTAGCCACTGGGCTTTCTAACACAGCCTGTCTTGGACAATGCATTAATAGTCTCATTCCACCAGTGTGACAGAATGACAAAGAGCCCAGTATGTGCTGAAATATGCACTCCCCTTGCTAAGCCTGTAATCCCAGCTTTGATTCTTTTTTTGTTTAAGTAATCAGCACAAACTTACTGAGAATGAATCAGAAATTGCACACTTAATTTCTTCTTCTGCTTGGTTTCCATCTTTGATCAGAGACTGAAGAGGATGGGCCGAGGGAAGCACACGGCTTCCTCCCTCAGAGGATGTTAAAAGACAGTTTGTCATGCACAGTAGCCTCCATGGTAATTATTTTCTTGGTCATAACCACAAAATCCCTCCTGCTTTCCCTGTAATTTCCTCCAGAAGGACACAAAAGCTCAGATGAATTTCCCTGACTCTGGCTGCTGTTGCCATTCTGCTCCAGAGCTCCTCTGTCACCCGCTGTCACCTTTCCTCCAGCTGCGAAACAGATCCATGAGTTATGGCTCCAAAATGGGTGACCCAGCCATGACACCTCACCCACAGCACCGTCACCACTGGGGATCTCCTGTTCCACCATCCTCCAACCCAGGAGTCAGTGCGCCCTTGCTCATTTGTCTGCCACTCACCTTGAGGACACTGCCGCCACTGAGGGTGTGAGCACCCGGTCAAGCTCTCAAGTCGCTTTGGCAGAACTTCAAAGAGTTGCCAGACTATAGCTGCCGTTTCATGTGCTTTGATTGTTGGAAGCTGTTTGCTAACTTTTTAATGAGCTTGTGATGCTGATCACACAGTCCCCATCTCTTCTGACTCTGCAGGATGCCAGCGGACGGACAGAGGGTCACAGCCCCACTGGTGGTTAATCGGCACCTTTGTGAGACCCTCTGGCCAGCTCAGAGCACTCTGATTGAGTGTGCTGGGACTGAGGTGAACCAATTACTGTAAAAATGGGAGAGATCTTGCAGAAAGGAGGGTTAAAGGCTGAACAGTGCGCAGCTTCAGCTCAGAGGGGAGCAGAAAGGGCGCAAAAGACAGATCCAGAGGACTAAGGGGCTGTAAAATCTGATCACTCTTCTGCTTCAAGGACATTCATGTTGCAAGGTAAGGAACTGCAACCAACACCAATCTGGGCAAGTAAGCCTGCCTTCAAAGTGCATATGAGCTTATCTCACTTGCTAAGGTCAACAGAAAATTCCCATTGATCTCATGTGCATTTGGATTTTCAATTAATGCAAGGCTACTGTGCTTTACATGCAATTATGCAGCATTTGTAATTATTAATTTATCTCTTCTCTGACTTTCAGTTGACTTCTGTAAAGGAGATAACGTATCACTGCTTAATACTAAATGTATACTTGTACTTACATTCTAGCATGATTCTCGGTGATAAAAGTCCATGAACCAGCACACTATACTCTTCTGGGCCAGTTTAAGAAGCCGCATGAAAATAATCTTACAGAGACTTTTAAAAATTAGCACTCAATCTGCATGCTTAAGTCTGGTTACTGCACCACTTCACTTGCTGCCCCTCAAAACCTTTTTCTTGTTAGCACTGAACCGTAGCGCGCTTTCCAAAGACAAGATGCTGAGAGGTGTTTTTTCCATTCTTCTAAAAATTCTGTTTTACAAGCAGGATTCAAATAGTCTGCACCTGCTGTTTCAAGAACCCTGAGAAGTTGTGAAACTCCCTGGTGTGTCTCAACAAGTTGCTTTTACAGCGCTATTGAGTATTCAGAAACTAGCTGTTCATCTCTTCCTCCCGTTCTCTTTTAAGCCCATATGCAGAAAGTCTATTAAACTCAACTGAGTCAACATTTGTGCTTTTGCATTCGGAGTTACAGAAATCACTGTGTGTTATAATGAAGTACAAACTGTTCTAGCATGGAAAGCTGCTTACCGAGCCACAAGTTTTCTTCCCCTCTGCAAAGTATTACTTGACGCCACCTATGGAAACAACACGGTTACAGAGGCTCCTTGGAAATCAGTGTGGGTCCAAAAGCAGGATCAATAGTAGTTTATTGGAATATGTAATATTTTCAAAGTTGAAGCATGAATACTGCCAAAGGCTAAGGAGTTACTGGAGGAAGCAGTTTAAGCACAAAGGTATTCCTTCCTCCAGTGCACCAGCCATGGAGGCTGGAGGTAGCCAGGAAGGGAGTTACAGGCTTGGGGCAGGAGGAGGAGACAGAGGCAAGTGCTAGTGATAAAGCCAAGATATAAGCCACACTGGCAGCATTTTGCACTACTGCTAAGTTGAGCCAAGGAGAGATGGAGATCAGAAAGCAGCATGCCAGGAGGCTGGGAGGCGATGTTCAGGCACAAGTCTGAGTCAGAGCTGTGTCACAGGTGAAGGTTTTGGCAGCAGTGTTTTGGATCACTTCCAGGAAAGAACTGGGAGAAATTGGAAAGGACAGATAAAGAGAAGTCTGCAGTAGTCAAGATGAGGAATAGCAGCATCAGCCAGACCTTGTGCACAGCAAGAGGGACCACTCCATAAGGCCACTTGAAGAAAGCCCTATCAGGCTTGAGCAGTCACTGAAGTGCATAGGCGAGGAAGAGAAGGTGTTAGAGCATGAATAACTGAAAATGAAAAGGTCATTTATTCAATTCAAAACCAGGTTTCTCTGCAGCATTCCTCACATAGGTGCTCCTGCCCCTCTACTCTGCTCTCGTGAGACCTGTGTGCAGTTCTGGTGTCCTCAACATAAAAAGGACATGGAACTGTTGGAACAAGTCCAGAGGAGGGCCGTGATAATGATCAGGGGTCTGGAGCACCTCCCATATGAAGATAGGCTGAGAAAGTTGGGGCTGTTCAGCCTGGAGAAGAGAAGGCTGCGTGGAGATCTCCTAGCAGCCTTCCAGTATCTGAAGGGGGCCTATAGGGATGCTGGGGATGGACTCTTCATTAGGGACTGTGGTGAAAGGACAAGGGGTGATGGGTTCAAACTTAAACAGGGGAAGTTTAGATTGGATATGAGGAAGAAATCCTTTACTGTAAAGGTGGTGAGGCACTGAAATGGGTTGCCCAGGGAAGCTGTGAATGCTCCATTGCTGGTGGTGTTCAAGGCCAGGTTGGACAGAGCCTTGGGTGTCATGGTTTAGTGTGAGGTGTCCCTGCCCATGGCAGGGGGGTTGGAACTCGATGATCTTAAGGTCCTTTCTAACCCTAACTATTCTATGATTCTATGATTAAGCACTACAAAAACGTGAACCATTACTTCTTTTTTATACATAGGAAGTTCATGCATAGAAAGATGAAACAATTTCCCCAAAGCTACCCAGCAGGTCTGTGGTAAAGTTGACGAATGTACTCAAAGATCCCAAGTCCCAGTCCAGTCTAGGATTTTAACTTTGTTCTCCATTTGCAATCACTTTGATAGAAGAAAAACCCCTGAAAGTTGATTTTAAGTGTCCAAAAATTATCCATACAATTGTCTCTAACTGATGAGTTTTTTTCCCAGCCTTTGTCTATCCTGGCTATTCACCAGTGATCATTTGTGGTGCGAGGAATCAATACTACAACATTATTTTTCTTGATACCCTGATTGGGTACCAAGTTTCTTGAAAAGCCAGTAACTAAAAAGGAACGTATATTCCCCAAATGCATGTGAATGAAATCTGTATTCTGCACAGGTGCTTTTGACCAGTAATTGGAAATCATATACAGTTGTGAGCCAAACACTCAAAATCCAACAATTATTTGAGATGTCTATTTTGCTATGTTTAGGCTGTTAGGCTGAAAGATGAAGACAAAGGAAGAGGCTATTCATGCACTGTAATGGGGAAAACGGAAAGTGACTGGCAATCACTCTAAAATACGCAGAGCTTTTTCTCATCTGGTGCTGGAGTATGTAGGCTCTTGAGCAAGGGCCCTACACTGTAAATAGCCACTTTAAAAGGTTGTATCTTGAAACTAATGCATTACCTATGCTGTGCAAGAAAGCAGTTATTTAGGAAGAAAACAGAAAAAAAATAAACTGATCAGAACATTACAAGATGACTGAAAGAGCAGACTGGGGAACACGTTCTGCCACATAAACACAGCAACCTGGTGCCCTGTGAAATGCCCCACAGTATCCTCCATGGCATCCCAGACACCTCTCCATGAAGGTGTCATTCCTCTCATGGGCTCCTTATTATCCATGTATACAATGCCTTACACTGCACATGACATGTTAAAGGCCTGATCCAGAGCTCATTGATTTCATCCCAGTGTTCCAAATTAGGGCTGGAATGAGCACATGCATACATTCCATCTTTGCTTCACCCTGAATTTCATACATGCTCTGCCCTCCAGCCAGCCTAGAAATTACAAAAACTGCTGCCTCTAACATTAATGCTTTGCCCACAGAATGAATGTGATCCATCTTCATTGTCTCCCCAGAAAAAGTTTTGATACTCCCATTTTTTCTACAAACAAAATCAACATATAATTTATGTTTGTGAGCAAAGTGATTTTATGGTATTTCTCTTTGTTGACAGAATGATTGGAATAAAATTACATTCTGTTGACAAAAAATGCGATGAAATGTCGTTTGTGAACATTATGAACAAAAGAGTTTGACAAAACGCAGTTTGCCAATGGGATGTAGTAAAAGTTTTAACAAAATGAATTCTGTCTGTCTGTTATTTGTCCAAGGAATGACATATGAAGTTTTCCAAAATCCACCACGTCAAAATCAAAAGTAAGAATTTCGCCTATAAAAGGAGTAAACACTGCCATTACAGAAGCCATTCCTTATGGTGTTTCAAGCCATATGGCTCTGGGTCACCCCTGTTTCTATAGGATTCTGTAACTTCTAATAAGGATATGCTGGATTCACATGTTTTGGTACATATCCCTCCTACACAGCACCATTAAGTAACAGCCCTGGGCTTTCAGATTTTTCTGGATTTTTGGTAAATTGATGGATGAGGTAGAACTTTGTGATTTTCAGGCATACCGGATATGTTTAAAGATACCAGTGCTCGTTCTTCGAAGGCATCAAGCCTCTGAGAGCAGCATGAGTACTCACATAATTTAATTCCTTCAGAGCCTAAGCAACAGTCTGACAGCAACTGGAAAACGTGTGCCAAGCTATTTTCTCTTTGAACTTCGATGCCTGACATCTTCACATGGACATGAGCTCATGTGAGGATGGACAGAAAGGGAGGGGAATGTCTCTTTGGTGGGCTCAAGTGAATGGGCTTAGACAAGGCTGATTAACCCTTGGTAGCAGAGGGTCTTTAGGTTAAAAGAAATTGGATGGCTCCACAGGGAGTGGGATATAAAAGCACAAGACCCAGAGCAAAGGGAATAGAGTTAATTATAAGAAGAAGTCACCATTGAGAAATGGTTGAGCACAGAGCAAAAAAAGAGGCACAAAGAAAGGTGAAAGTGTGAAAAAATAGAAGCAAAGGTTGAAAAAAATTATATAAGCATTGACACATTAACAACAAACAGAAGAAAAAAAAATATCACAGCATAAACAGAGACAGCTTCATTGCTACCTTCCCTTCCTGCTGGTCTGTCATTATGTCCAAAGACTATAAACCAGACCAGCACAAGTGACTGCTGCTGGACAGCGTGATGGCGAAGAGGACAAGTTTCTCTACAGAGATGGTGGGGGGACAGACTTGGCCAGGCGGGTCCCTGCACACTAGGCTGTCAGTGCTTCCAAGGCTCCAGCAGGTTGTGAGAGAGTTTTTCTTTCTCTCCAGATAGAGGAAAATGAAAGAAAAACATTATAATCCCACCAGCACTGGAGAAACTCAGTCTGATCTTCCACTGTGATTTAAAGGGGTTTCATGGTGGGATTTTGGCTGTACCCTGCAGCACATCAGCTAGCCTGGGCGTGCAGCACACTTACGTCTATTAAATCCGCCTATGGCTAAGCGAGGAGGTAAAGCAGCAATACAGAAAGAGTCTAGTTACATCCCGAACAAAGACATACTTTCAAGTGTTCACAAGTTTGAGCTTTTCAAGTCATTGGGGCTTCAGTCAGAAGGATCCGAGTCCTGAACTTTAATGTCAGTGGGATAAAAGATTCTGTGAGGTTTGGGTCACCAAAGAGCTTCTCAGGCATGCTTCTGGCACACCAAGGCTGTGTAAATGATGTTCAGCTCAGCTCCACATGGGTTAAAGGCCTGGAGGACCCATCTCTGTACGGATTGGCCAGTCCCTGTACAAATATTAACAGCAGTGATATAAATTTGCATTCATCAGTAAATGCCTCTTAGAGCCAAAAATACAGTTAATTGCACTGCTTGCACTAAGGATTTTGTTCTTTTCCCCCATCCTTCTTTCCACACACATACACACAACCCCCCTCGCCCAGTGAGGGAGAAGGGAGCTGATGCGGTAAATGTTTTTTCCCTGATTTTTTCCCTTACAAAAGAATAAATGAGATTAAAAAGTAAGAAATGCTCAAACGTAATCAGCACACACATACATTCTAAAGAAAATAGCAAATTAAATGCAAAGCCTATGCTAATGCATCATCCAGGTTGAGATTTTAATTGCAAAAAGTCAGGAAATGTGAAGTTATGGTTCTCGCAGTAATCATCACTCAGCCCCTTGAACACAGTTAGTATTTGTATTCCAAGCAGTGTGCAGCGTTAACTTGAACACCAGCGTATAGATGTGTTCTCTGCCTTCATTACAGTTGCTGGGGGAACCATAATTCTGCATTTGCTGACTTTCGCTCAATTAATTTTTTTCCTTATTGCTCTGCTATGAGGTTCTTGCATTTAATTTCACTGTATTAAAACAAAAAACCCAAAGCAAAGATTACAACAAAAAACCCACATAAAACAATGAAAAGAAACCAGAACTTTCCATAACATGTTACAATTAGGAGATAATCCACTCTGTCCACGCATCCTAAGGCTAATGTAGGACAATGCAATCTTTTAAAGCGCAGGTACATGAATAATAATAGCAACACTAGTAATAATTAACACTACTAACAACAACAACAATAGATTGTTATACATGGAGCTTCACCTCATTGTGAAGTGAGCACAAGAAGGTCAGGCATTTGGCACGCAGTGGACAAGGGCTTTTTTCAACCCAATGTGATAACTGTACTGATATTACACTTGTTTGCAATGAAGGCAATGGCTGAGGTCCCATCCTGGGGGAACAGTAGAAAGTCTATTCCCATCAAGCCTGTTTCAGAAGCACCACAAAAGCAAATTTTGTGCCCCCCCAGCCTACTCGGCTCTTCAGTACATCTGAGGATAATTTTGCCTGCAATCCTCCATTTGCAGTGGGATACACCTTCCTGGAGCACTGCCTGGCTGACCTGCAGGAGCAGCCTTCAAAGTAATTAATTCGAGTAGCCTGAGAAATGAGTTGGAAAACAACACTTAGAGTAGGTATTTTCCTATGCTAAAATACAGGAGCCATCAATCTCAGCTTCACCTCTGATGTATATTTCAAGGCACACCTGCAGACAGACACTAAGCAAGCCTCACTAGCATAATGACATGGTCATCTTTGTGCTAGCAGAGCCCTGCACCATTGCGCCCTGTCCTTACTCATCTCATCATGAGAGGATGGCTTCTGCAGTGTGCCCACAGGATGCACAGGGTGCTTCAATGTCAGATTTCCAAAGTGACTGACGGTTGTGAAGATGAATAGCAGCTCACTGAGCACCTGAATAACTGAGCACTTGGGCAAATCCCACTAATCCCAGCTTTCTATTATAGCTCATATGCATATACAATCTATTCCTAGGAAAAGCCAGCCCCCAGAAATCACCATTCTCATGCAAACTGTCATGCCAAGGGTTCCCTTTTTTTTACAGCAGTAGGTCTGCAGGTCAGGCAAATTCATTAACCCCAGCTAGAACAGCCCTCACCCAGAAGCTGCGCACACATAAGTCTCCTGAGCTGAGAAGATATCAGTCTTTTCATTCATTGATAAATCTTGGCATTTTCTTCATAAAATTATTATATATTTTACAGCTTTATGTTAGCTTAAGTGCAAATGGGAAATACAGGTGCCACTTGGCCTTCGTAAGGTCTCTAATAAACTCTCTGCTCACAATGGAAAGAGTGGGGTTTGTGCTGTTAGATCAGCACAGCCAAAGGTGAGCCCTGATTTCTGATTTAAAAAGAGCCATAAGACTTACATGGTCCCATCACCTGCTATGTCTGTTGCAGACAAATACATTTTTTTATCTTGCAGATCTATGAAATATTTTCCAAACACAGCTATTTAGGTCCTTCTTCCTTTCTCTTTCACCTTTTTCCACTGTAAAGAGAAGGAAAATGAGAATTGCTAAGAAGCGAAAGAAAGAATTATGGAGAAAAAACTCCATTTTAAAATCCAAGTTTGAGTTTTTTTACTCCTTCCCTAAAATATGTTTGTGTGGTTGAACTACAAGCCTGTTAGTCAGCCTGGTCTTTGGGCTTGGGATGCAAAGAGCACAACCAGCCAGAGGTAAGCATCCAAGGTACCTGGCAGAAAACAGGATCAGACAGAACAGATGGCAGCTCCTGACCATGCCAGAGGGAAGAAATGGTGTTGCCAAAAGTGTAAATAGTTCATGCAAGTCTATTTACTGCTTTGCGCCAGTTTTCCCAAACCATAGTCAGAAGAATCCTAGTTCTCTGTAGTCATGTCAAGTGGCCTACAGTGGATCTCACTATTGCACCATTCTTTCTACTCATTTAAATTAAAAGCATGATGGTGGCATAGTGAAAAACTTTACAGAGGTCCACTGATCTAAAAGATGCTTTTGGGAAAATGCCTCATGTAAATAAGAGAGTGAGCCATGGGTATAGTTCTAACATAGGTCATGAAGAGAAACACTTCTCAGCGGTCATGCAGACTTTACACATGGAGCCATGAACAGCTCATTTCAGCAGTAAGGAGCTAGCTGCAGTGGACCCAGGGCAGTTGCATCATAGAAAGGAACAAGTGCCACTTTCCAGTTTTCCATACTGAGGAAAGGGGCTGAATTAGCTGAAACGTGCCACCAATTAGAAAATCTAGGTTGCAAGTAGAGAGGGGCAAGCAGAACTTTATGTCTCACAGGAATCAGCTCTTATAAATGCCTATGCCCTTAGACACAACCACTGATAACCTTAGGACTAATAAAGAGATTATGGAAATCATTATCAGGTGCTACCTGGACTATGGTGCTTGCTTAGTGCCTTGTAGCTCAAAAGAAGGAGGGAGAAAAAAGAAATTAGGAGTCCAGAGGTGCATGAATGGTGAAGATAGAGGAGGCTGCATGCTCAGTCTGGGCGTACCCAGGAGGAGGCAAATGACAGGAGAAACAAGGGATGTGCAACCAATGGATGTGTGAGGGCAATGACCAAGTTCTATTCTATCATCTTCTTAGGACAGCAGATGTTCACCTAAAGAGAATGTAAATCACTACTTTCTAGCAGTGACACCTTGGATAACTTACCAAACCTTGTCCATAGAAAGGTTCCCCAGGAGATGAGATATATCAGTAATACAGATCTACTTATTGAGAGGGGGGAAGATGTAGGGGACACTAACCAGCTCCTTCAGCAACACCCTTATGAATATATTGGTCTCTCTTACTACTGGTTGTAACTATTTTTGTAAAGTACGGACTGTCCAGGAGCAGGCAGTGTGCACCTGTGGGAGAGGAAGGTTACTTTGAAACTTCCCTTTCCAATTTCTGCTCCAGGTTTCACTTTGAAAATCCAACAACTTAAAAAGAAACAAAAGCACCTCACAGAATGATACCAAAGGACAAAGTTATTTTAGGAACACAATTTTAATCAGTGCAGCACCGGCATTTAAATGTGCTGCTGTGCTGACATCAGTGGGGAGAAAAGAATAATTAAAAACAAGGAGTCCAGGGGGACTGGCAGTTTTGGAAATGAATCCACACCTGTGTCACCTTAGTGTGGGATTACTGCAATTCACCCTCGATGCAGAAATAGGGGGGGAAGCAAGAGCTGTCAGCTGGCTTGTTAGGAAGAGTTTCACAGCTAGAGCATGACACCTCTGCTCCGCGCAGTGTAATGGCTAACAACAGATTTCCATCTGACTCCCTGCATTAGGGACTCAGCAAATGAGTCACCTCACTTTATATGTCCACGTGAGTCCGTGGTGTCCAGATTACTGAGAAGACAAATGAAATCAATAGCATCTCTGTTCCCAAACAGATTTACTATTAAAACAGAGCGGCAAGGGAACAGAAAGGGTACAGCAAACAAGGGTGACCGCTCACCAGATACAGGTGACATGTGCTGTGTACACTCCCTCATCAGGAAACCAACTCTTCCAAAGTGCACTAATATCTCATCTCTATGTCCCCAGCCTTTCCCCGATCCATGGACAGACAACACCCCAGGCTTAGCCTCCACATGGAGCCAAAGCCATGTGCAGGCAAGCTGCTGCGGTCATCCCCTGGGTCCAGGCAGGGAAAATTCCCTTCAAGAGCATCCCCCATCACACAGCAGCCCCTATTGCCCTTCATCTGGGAGCAACCACCATCCAGGCAGGAAGGGTCCATGAGAATCACTTGGACATCCAACCTGCATCTAACCTAGCAGCACACTGCAGTGCAGGAAGCTCAGGAGATGGCAATCACAGCCTTTGCTACCATGTGTGCTGGTGCTTCTTAATCAGCTATGCAAATCAGGACAGCATTTGGGTGAAGTTTAAGAACTGTATTTGCCTAAAACACTCACTTTCGATAAGATAGAAGTCACGCTGGAAGCCTGAGGACGTTTGTGTTTGTCAGAAGTTTCTCGTTTCTCATTGCTATGTGTTGTTAAAAAAGGAATTCTTTATCCTTGGCTGCAGCCCATAACTCTAGTAAAAGGTTGGTGATGTTTTTCAACCTAAAGCTGGCATTCATTGGCGTTTCAGAGAAATTGCATTTCAAACTGAACCTGAAAAAAACGCAAACCTAAAATTCCCTAAACTTTTAAAACCTTTTCTCAGACACTTGAAAATGAAACATTTCTGTATAAAATCCTTCCGAGATGTCTCCCCTTTTCTGGAAGCCTCAAAAAAACCACAAGTGAAGTAAAAAGTTGCACTTTGGATCGAAAAAAAAATTCTATTGCAACAAAAACAATTTTTCCATCCAGATTTTCAGCAGGGCCATCATTCAACCCTGGGATATAGCTGTATTTTCTCCAGGGCATTAAAGAGTTGAGCTGTATCCGCTAGGAGCAAGGTGGCAAAATAAAACCATCTCTGTGAGTGAAACGAGCCGTGACAGTAGAAGTGTAGTTTGAGCCTTAAAAACTCATGCCAGCAGAGCTGTATCACTTTGGATTCCCCCCAGCACACTGCGGGCTGGGAAGCACTTTGCATCCTCAGCACAGGCAGGCAATGGGATGTGCTGAACACAAGTCAGTGTGTGAGCAGACGGATGAACCACTGCTGCAGCTGATGGCATGTCTACACAGGTTTTGTTTCAGCAATGCTCCTGGCCTAAAGGGTTCTGCTACCCAGGTAGAGAGCAGTACTCAAGCAGCAAGGACAAAGTGTTTTCTCAGCTCACCAGCAAGTTTTCCTTGCAGAGAGATGCAAACATCTGCAAACAGAACCCAGCCTCCCTCAGCAAAATATTCTTGCACAGACCAACACAAAGTCCTCTTTCCTTGGTGGGAGAATTGGAGGCATTTATGTGTCTGCAGCGTCTTTGGAGAGATAATTGTAAGCAGTTTCCTTGCTGCCAAGCACAATATTGCTGCTGCCAGTAATAATACTTAGACAGCTTTTAACAGAGCACATGATGACTTTAAGCATGAATCTGTCTTCACAGCACCTCTGGAAGATAAGGTAAAGGTGGAGACAGTGAGGCTAAGTGAGCTAAAGAGCTCCAAGCTCAGTGCTGTGCTGTCAAATGCCCTGGATGGGTGGGAGACCAGGCTCATTGAACAGGGACACATTATACATAATTTACCACCCAAAAACTTTCGTAAAACAGGGAAAATCTCACCTACCCCGATTCTGGGGATATGACAAATCAGTGCTTGACACTTTTTTAAACTCAGTTTTGCTCAACCCGACAGCTTCTTTGAAGGGTGGTTGAGTATTTCACCATCTTAGATCGAGTACTTTCACACAGGTACATAAATCAAAGTTTGGCAGGAGGCAGCAACTACTAGAAGCCTTTGGCTCTTAGTATACTTGGAGGAGTCAAAGAGGCAAGCTGGTGGTTTTCCATCACCCACAGTCCCTCCATCCAGTCTGACCTCCACAGCCTGCTTCTTGGCACGGCTTCTGCTACAGCGGCTGCCAGGAGATGGATTCTGAAGCTATAAACCACACGCACCATCTCACATACAGACCTGCGCAAACAACAGGACAGGAGAGCATCACAGAATCACAGAATCACAGAATAGTAAGGGCTGGAAAGGACCTCAAGATCATCGAGTTCCAACCCCCCCGCCATGGGCAGGGACACCTCCCACTAAACCATGCCATCCAAGGCTATGTCCAACCCCACCTTGAACGCCGCCAGGGATGAAGCATTCACAACTTCCCTGGGCAACCCATTCCAGGGCCCCACCACCCTCACAGTATAGAACTTCTTCCTCAGATCCAATCTAAACCTCCCCTGTTTAAGTTTAAACCCATTACCCCTTGTCCTCTCACCACAGTCCCTAATGAAGAGTCCCTCCCCAGCATCCCTATAGGCCCCCTTGAGGTATTGGAAGGCTGCTATGAGGTCTCCACGCAGCCTTCTCTTCTCCAGGCTGAACAACCCCAATTTTCTCAGCCTATCTTCATACGAGAGGTGCTCCAGTCCCCTGATCATCTTCGTGGCCCTCCTCTGGACTTGTTCTAACAGTTCCATGTCCTTTTTATGTTGAGGACACCAGAACTGCACACAATACTCCAAGTGAGGTCTCACGAGAGCAGAGTAGAGGGGCAGGATCACCTCCCTCGACCTGCTGGTCACACTCCTTTTGATGCAGCCCAGGATACGGTTGGCCTTCTGGGCTGCAAGCGCACACTGCCGGCTCATGTTCATTTTTTCATCAACCCACACCCCCAAGTCCTTCTCCGCAGGGCTGCTCTCAATCTCCTCCCCGCCCAACCTGTAGCTGTGCCTGGCATTGCTCCGACCCAGGTGGAGGACTTTGCACTTAGCATGGTTGAACTTCATCAGGTTGGCATCAGCCCACCTCACAAGCGTGTCAAGGTCCCTCTGGATGGCATTCCTTCCCTCCAATGTATCAACCGAACCACACAGCTTGGTGTCATCGGCAAACTTGCTGAGGGCGCACTCAATCCCACTGTCCATGTCACCCACAAAGATGTTGAACAAGACCGGTCCCAACACCGACCCCTGGGGGACACCACTCGTTACTGGTCTCCAGCTGGACACTGAGCCACTGAGCACTACTCTTTGCGTGCGGCCATCCAGCCAGTTCTTTATCCACCGAGTGGTCCACCTATCAAATTGATGTCTCTCCAACTTAGAGAGAAGGATGTCATGGGAGACAGTGTCAAAGGCTTTACACAAGTCCAGGTAGATGACATCAACTGCTCTGCCCCTGTCCATCAGTTCCGTAGCCCCTTCATAAAAGGTCACCAGATTGGTTAGGCAGGATTTCCCCTTAGTGAAGCCATGCTGGCTGTCACCAACAACCTTGTTGGTTTTCCTGTGCCTTAGCATGGCTTCCAGGATAATCCGCTCCAAGATTTTGCCAGGCACAGAGGTGAGACTGACTGGTCTGTAATTCCCCGGCTCATCCATTTTCCCCTTCTTAAAAATGGGGGTTATATTTCCCTTTTTCCAGTCATCGGGAACTTCACCTGACTGCCATGATTTTTCAAATATGATGGACAGTGGCTTAGCAACTTCATTTGCCAGCTCCTTCAGGACCCTTGGATGGATTTCATCCGGTCCCATGGACTTGTATACATTCAGGTTCCTAAGGTGGTCCCGAACAATATCCTCCCCCACAGACAGGCACCCTTTCTGCACAAGTGCATGGCACAACTCAAAGTTGAAGGAGGGGTCGTCTTTGGCCCTTACCAGCATTACTCACAATTCACAGGCACCTGGCTGGCTATTACCAATCTGGTTGCTCTTGTGCTAACTCCTGCTAAATTACCCTACTGGTGACATCTAACACCAGAGACTTCACATGCCATTTGAACAGAGAAGGCTTAAAAGTCAGCCAGCAGAGCTGATGAAAAGCAAATCACTGAGTCAGTTTACTACCAATGAGCTCTATTAAGTGACTGTAATGCAGTTCATAGCCCTGGAGTAGTTACTGTCCCTCACTAATCTAATGGTGGCATTGACAAGGATCATTTACACAGCTTTCCTTAAAGGTTACTGCTATTTGTCAGGGACTGTTTGTGCTCCGGATGCACACACAGTTCTTATTCATATCCCGGGCTTGTCCATCCTCACTGCAGAGCTGCGGTCCCAGGCAGCATTGACTCCTCTCTGCACAAGGTCACTTCACTGCACCAGGTGCTGGGCATCTGCATCTTCCAAACATCTGTTAGGGACTAACAGGAGACAGAACAAACCTATCCTAAGGGCTGAATGAGTGCAGAGAAGTCGGTTGTTTGACAGCAGTACCTTGCCACCAGGTATCAGTTAATCTGCATAAAGCCTGCCCAGCTGTTCTCGTGGTCAGTGGACATATTCCCCTAATGATCTGGCCATGTCGCAGAGTTGTAGTTTTATGTCCTTGATCATTAAGTGCAACCACAGCTTCATTTTACATCTTCTATGTAAAGAAAAACCCCACTAGTCCCTCAGGCATCATCTCTGAGCTTTAACAAGCAAGATTTAGCTTCAGGATTTTAAACACATGGATCTTTCTGGCTAAAATGTCAGCCCCATTCCTTCTTTGTTTTATAACGATGATCTGAACTGTCCAAACATCACTGCCTCTATTTGGAGGAAGTCTCTTCTCTTCAACATCCAGCTCGTCCAGAAAATGAAGGAAAATCACAGCAACAAAGCCCTCCTGATGCAGATGAGAGGAAAGACAAAAGTTAATGCAGGCGATCGGCAATTTATACTCTATCTGCACTTACAATGTAAACAGATAAATGATAGAAACACTATTTGAAGCATAGAATGATCTTGGTCTTTTAAAAATAGATTCACTTAAAACCCCAAAACAAACAAAACAAAAAGCCATTGATATTCTACTTAACTTCCCACCTCACTTCACCCACACAGCCAGAAGCTCCAAAGCAGTGGAGGCCACTTCTGGAGATAGTCTCACTGCAAGGGAGGATCAGAGCAGTCCTTGGGATGTAATCCCCAGCAAAGAGGGATGAGATTAGGAGAGAGGCAGTGAGGAAATGTCTCACACCGCTGACTCTCTCCAGCCTCTTGTCATCGCTCCATGCTCTCCAATGGACATCTGATTTGAACAACTTGTTCCTCCAGGCAGAAATAGGCCCTGTGCTTGGAGGCGTCTACAGGAGGACCTCTAAAACCACTGTGTAACAGAGCTTGCTCGCTCACTCCTTCCCCAAAGCAGCTCTAATGCACCTGGCTCCTGCACAGCTCCAGGTCCGTAGGTAACCTTGTGGTGGAGCTAAACCAGGTTCGTGGTGCTCAGTGTCCCCATCTAGTGGTCAAGTAAATGAAATTAGGGTGCAAACCCGGGGCCTTTTAGAATTAACAATCTGAGAGATTTTCCACAAAATGCTCATTTGTGGAAAATGTATGGCACCATGAAAACAAACAAATAAAAAAAAAAGATAGCAAAAGCAAAGGTAAAGTCCACAATAACAGTAATAATCTCCCTCAAAAATGTGTTCCCATTAAACAAGCATAAGTGAAATCCCCCCAAGGAGACAGGTGCAGGGACCTGAAACCTGAATCCCACTTGCTGTCTCTGGGGTAGATACCTTGTTGGGACACACTGGAGAGGGGAGGCAAAAATCATGGTCTATGCATGTATGTGAGAAGGTGACCCATCCCTTTAATATTAAGAAAGCATCTGCCTGGATTTACCTCACTGCCCAGGCCCTTCACTAACTTTTCAAGTGCAAAAGCACCAGCACCCCGTCACAAACTCATCACAGGCTCAGATCCCAGCTCCTCTCAGCTTTCAGCACAGAGGATGTCAAACTTGGGCAAGCCTAGCAAGAGTCTTACTTTGATGTGGGATATAATGACATCTCCTCCCCAGGGTGAGCCCAGATGCTTCTCCTGGCTCCTTAGCCCTGGTTTTACTGGTATATGGCTCTCTGGTGCCTTTGGGGAGTTTTCCTGCATCCTGCAGGGCTCCTTGGGTCACTTTTCAACTACTTCTTTAGAGACATGACCCAAGACAAACAAAGTGGTGTTTAATGTGCCCCAATAGAGGTAGATTTCTACTGGAAACATAAATTAGGCTTTCAAAATTGAAAAGCAAAAAGCTAGTATTTGTTGAAAAATTAGACCTATATTACAGGAGTTGAAAACACCATGAAGAATTACAGTATTATTCTTCATTGCAGCAGCGGTGGTCTCAGGCTAGTAAGGAGGTGAAGTCTGCAAAGAGAAGCGGTAGATGTTATTAGGCCAAATCAAATACAGAAAAAAGGAAAATTTGAAGAAAAAAAAAGGTTGTTTCTTCCTCCGTCTGACAAGAAACAGCAAAATCCAAACTAAATTCAGGCCAAATTTCCCTTAGTTCAACCTAGTTATATTAGTTGTTTTGTCCACTTGGGAGAAAAGCATGGTTAGCATTTGCTGAGCAGAAAAGCATGTTAAAGGGAATGGGAGAACAGAAGAGGAAAAAGTGGGTTAGGACCCATCTAATACAAAGACTTCAACTAGCCAGTTTGTAACACCACGAAATCCGCTTCTATGGTCGAAGCTCTGATTTCCTGTACCTGTTAGACTTCTAAGCAGTTCTTGTGAAGAGCATTGTGTGCTGAGAAGAGCTAAAAGTAGAGGTTCTGAGAGCAATTTTCAAGCTATAACCCTTCCCTAACTCCCAGATTCCCTAACTGTCCCTGTTCGGACAGGGAATCTATACTGCATCAGTACAGAGTCCAATGTAAAGGAATTGCTTTTGTGATTGCAGCTGCCGAGCCACAATGACAAATTCTGCTTGTACAGGCAGGGCAGTGTATGGTGCTGGGGTGGGCAGGGAAGATGCCCAAGGACCACACGACTGTGTTTAATGCTGTTTCCCCAGGGGCAGCTTTGCAGCCGCATTGAACAGGTTTAGAGAAAGTGAGAGACAAAACATAGAGCAGATAAGAAGTTTCAAGCTAGACTGACTCAGCAGAGGAACCTCCTTGCCTGCCCGGGGCTCTGCACAGTGATAATCTCTACTCACAGGGGGAACTAAACCTCTCCACCTCTTCTACACAGCCCCGGGGAGCAAACCAGGTCCAGAGGCCATCCCCGCTTGCACCAGTGCCCAGCAGTCTGTGACTGCTCCTTCCCAATGGGTGCAGGAGGGTTGCTATTTTCTCATTATTTCTCTTTTTTCTCTTCCACATCAGAAGCAGTGTTCAAGATCACGTCAAGGAGATGGAACACATCCCCACAGAAAGCCGAGGAAATCCACTCAGACTGTGTTACTCTAGGGGGGAGGCAGTCATTGCTGATTCTGTTCCCATTGAACAGCATATAGGAATAGCCATTAAGTTCAATAGAGCAGGACCACACAATTAAAGGAGAAAAGATTACCTCCCTTTTCCATTTTCTTCTGTTAACACAGAAAAAGATTAAAAAAAAGAAAAAAAGAAAAAAGTGCTATTCACAGCATAAGTATGTGCTCCAATTATCAAAGTTTTGGGGCCAGATCTTCACCTTGATCCAACAATTAATTAAAACCTTCCTGTCCTAGCTGATCATCTCCACCAGAAAAAGAGGTCTCCTGGTCAAACAAACTGGGACAGCTGGTGCAATGGTATCCCAGCCTCTCTCCATAGGGAAATAGCAGAGCAGGGGATCCCACCTGCTCTTCACTGTCAATAAAGCCTCTGACCTGTGTCAGCAACTGAGAAGCTTTTGGATGCCTGGTACCTCCAGAGTTTGGGAAGCACCTCTGCATCCTTTATGTATGGGAAGCACAAGTTGAGCACAGCTGAGAAAGCAGCTATGGGCTTCCAACCACTGTAGGACCTCACCCCTTTTGTCCTCTCTGAAAGAGGTACTTGCCTACTTCCATCACATGGTGTTTGGGCTGTGAGTTTCAGGAGCATAAGCACATCTGCATCCTTCTACAAGCATTCTCTACCTAATTTACTAGTACACTTATAAATTATTGCACAACAGGACTGCCAGACTGCCAAGCCAAACACCAAATACAGGAAATGCAGAAATAAAGCTGGTCCATTACATGATATTTTATTTCAAATACAATTGGTGTTTCAATCAGTGCACCTGGGAAGAGCTGGGTTATGCAGTGAATTCAAATGTTGTCTGTGGCAGGCTTCCCGCATTTGCCGCAGAATCCAAGAGGGGAACAATGCAGAAGATTAGAGAAAGAGGAAAAATACTTTCACTGCTACAAAAGAAACGCCACTTAGAGATCTAATTCTCTCCTATCATGTGCCAGAAGAACCCTTTCTGACCCCAGACAATGTTTTCAGGCCAAGTCACATTGGAATTTTTGGTAACCCATTGCATCTTCCTAGTTTTCCATAGCTCAGACATGGGTGGATATTCAGCAGTGGCTGTAGGGTGTTGGAGTGGATAAGCAGCAGTGAGGAGTGCTCCTGACTGTGGGTGAAGACGCCTGGACTTAATTCTATGCTCTGAGGGATTCAGTGCCTCATAAAAGACAACGGGCATCAGAAAGTATTTTCATCAAGCTTGTATTTATTTTCTCAGATGCAAAATGGGAATAGTAGCATCACCCAAACTCACAGTGAAACTGTGAAGATAATAAATTAATGCACATAATGGTTTTGATAGCATCAGAAAAAAGTCCAAATAGCAAAATACAGCTTTTCACTGAGTGAAACAAGAGCGCTGTGGAGACTGCAATGTGGAGTCAAGCAATCCAGGCTGGAAAGCCAGGGCATCCAGGTCTGGAACTTTGGAGGCTCCCCCGGTCACAGGCCCCATATGGACACACAAGCAGCAAGCAGCGGAGCCATCTCTCACCAGCCACATCAGTTGCCCCTGCTCCCAGCTGCCGCTGCAGCCCAGGTGGGATACCCATCCCAGCACCCAAACATCCCCTGGACCAGGTTCAGGCTGTGGGCCAGATCTTTGGCTATGCTGAGGCCACACGATGCTGCTGAATCAGGAAGCAGCTCTCTATATTCATGGATGCAATATACATTAAGCACCACCAAGCTTACAGTTCAAGACTTAAGCACCTAAACCCATCATTCATTGTGTGCAAAGTGCTGTGACGATGAAAACTCTGAGGGTATTATTTTGGCAGGCAGCAGGATCCCAAATGCAACTCTACTTTTTCCTGCTTTGTGTTGAAAGCTGTTAAAATTCTCAGAATATTAAATGTCCAGCCCCACTTTCAGGGTTGACTTATATGCGGTTTCCAAAAAATGTGCTGAATATTGTTCGTTTCTCAGAGAATCAAAAACATAGAGGCCCTTTGATGGGGTTGCTTGCATTTCTAAATCACATACACACTTGTTAGAAGAATTTGGCAAGTATAGTTATATATGTCAGTATCTTGGGCAAAAATGCACAGTATGAATGCAAAATTCAAGATATCTATAAATTTTCTTTAATATATTTTTCATGCCTTTGACCTGAATCTCCTCTACACTACACAGCACGATGCCACTGGCTTGAAGGAATGCAAAAATGAAGCACAGAATAACCAGAAACTGCAAAGTCTGTTAACTTCCAAAAATCAACTTCCATTGCACTCAGAGAACAAGGAAATAACTTTTTCCTAGTGCTAAATAAGGATCTTATCTTGTATCTGGGTGTCAGAAAAAGGATTCAGCAACTCCTTCAGGAAACATTTATTCCTTAGTGTTTATCACCTGAGTTGATGTTAGTGAGCTAAACTTGTAGGAACTGATGTTGAATAAACTCTGAATGAATCAGAACACGTTCTCCTGGAAATTATATACTACAAGATAGCAGACAAATTTGAACAAAAGTCATTCTACACGATTATGTGTTGGAGTATTTGTCCAAAGTTCAGGTGATAGTCAGGCTTCCTACTGCCACAGCTACATTGCTAGTGGCCACAGATCACAGCATCCACAGTAGAGGACTTCTCATGTTCTGCAAGCCCCAGTGCGGTTTTTAGACCATCTCAGCTCTCCTGGTCAGCAGAAGTTAAACATCCACATGTACAATGCACAACACTGCAGTGCCTAACACTTTGGCACCCTGACTCCCTGGAGCAAGTGGAGAGCTTGGGACTAATTCATAACCAGGTTTATACAGGTTGGTGTAGGCAGACTCTGGCTGGGGACTTTGCTGGCTGGATGCAAGCCAGCGGTGGTTCAGAGGCTGTTTAGCTGTGTTGTGCCAAAGCAAATAGGCTCTGCCTTTCAGCAGGATGTATTGATTCCAGCACACCGATGCACTATTATCACACATACAGCTGCTGGATCATATCTGCTCTCATCTGGCCAGCTCAGACCACCGGCAGAGCAGATATGTCTGTCTGCGTTTGTCTTCAGAGGCATCCTCCAGTTTACACACTGGGTATGGAGCCACCTAAATTACCCCAGACAAGTCAAGGAAAGATTCAAAGTTTAAACACTTAAGAGAGTCTAGGTGATCCCATGCCAGAGGACATTATCTCCTGCTAACAGCGCTCTCAACCACAAACGCTCTTTTGGCATTCAACACCTAAGACAGGCTTTTCCCACAAAACACAGCGAGAACACGATGCTCCCTCCTCACCCACACTGCCTTTTATCCTATAATCTTGTGATTAAAGACTTCATGTGAGAGGTGGAAAAACTCTTTTTTTGCCCGAAGGCTTTTAACGCCCAGCTTCTAATATTCAGCACAGTAGCCTAGCTACGAAGGTGCTGCAGTATTCAGGGGGCTTGCTCTGTCCCCCCGCTTCAAATTGCTCCACTTTTCTTGAAGTAATTAGGTATCTGCTGGGGCAAAGAAAAACAGAAGTTAAGTGGTTTCACACTCAGTTGAGCAGCTTAACAATGCAAATATTTAGCCAAAGTTGGAAAACCTAAAGGACAGCTTTTGAGAACATTTGTCCCAGAATAACCTGAAGTTGAGTAATTTGGCTTTCCTGGGAGACAGACAGGCACATTCAAGTGCCAGGCAGCAGGGAAGGGATTTGGATACAAGTTTCTCATATCTCAGATAAGTGCTTCAGACTAACATGACAGTCTCCCAGTGAAAGTATGACTGGATGCTACATGCACGTGGGGAGAGGAAGGCTGTGGGAGCGCCTCAGGGGCAGGACGTGCAGGCTGGAAGGGAGCAGAGCATCTCGCTTGTCAATCTAGTGAAGCCCCAGCATGTGTTGGGGTCCGGATCTGCAAAAGCTTTAGGATCATCTGACACAGAAGTCGCTTAGTGGCACGTGTACATCCAAGCTGCCACCCAGCCACCAGCCCTGCCAGTAGTCGCCAAGACCCACCATCCCAGAGCCATGTCCTTGCCCACCTCCTCTCCACAAATGCTTGTTCAGAGGCCTGATACTGCCCATCTGCCCTGAAAATATGCAACACCTAATAATAGACTTGGGCTCTACTTGGCAGGGAGGGACCATAGCACCTCCAAGATACAATCTCTTGTGCTGAGTCCACCTTACTATTGGTAGAGCAAGGAGGGCAACCTGCTTCCTGTGTCAGGGATCAGTTTCTGCAGCTGCCCAGCCTGAGGAGATTGCAGTCCAGCACTCCCACATCCTCACAGCAATGTGTTTTGGGATACAGACAGTCTCCAGCCCCCTCTGCAATGGTGGGTACAGTTGGCCTGAGCAGAGATGCGAGGGAGAACATTGTTTCAGGCAAGCACTGCAGGCAATCCCTTGAGGTCCAAAAGTCTGTGTGCATGCTTACCTTCAGCAACATCAGATAATGTGTATTACTTTTCCTCTTTCCTGTGCTCTCTTTTTTCTTCTAGTCCATGAACCCCTTCTGCTCAGCGCCTGTCTGAGCAGCAACGGGAGGCGCCAAGAATAGCCCTATAATCTCTACCCACTTCTTCTAATCCCCCTGATACCTTCAGAGGGAATGGAGGATGCCTTTACTTGCCTTTTATCTTCTGCCCGGACATTCTTCTAAGAGCCTACATGTCTGTTTTGCAACAGAAAATGTTAATAACTTGTTTTGTTTGTTTTCCCATAGTCAACCGTCATATTAACTTTAAATGACAGTGGTTTTTCATATGACAGCATATGCCATATTCTTTGTTTTTTGGCATTACATGGGTATTATTTGGTATTATTCAGGTCCATAGGGTCACTCCTTGCACGGGTTGTTTTGAATACTAAGTTTAAGATACTTCTCCTGCAACTTTAGAAGGTTTCATTTTATGACACTTGTTTCCAGGGATTTGAATAACTTTCAAGAGAACAAAAGAAGCAGCCAGAAACATGGAATTTGGCACTGACCCAGCCCTTCATTCATAATAAACCTTTACAAAAGCCAGCAATGACTCAGCACAGGCATAATTCCCAAACCAGAAAGGCCTGCTTCCCTACCTTACAGTTGCATTGGTAGATACTTAATCATGGCAAATAACATAGTGGATATTTTATTTTTGAAAACATATGCTATTATAGTAATCGCTTAAACTGCTGTAACACATGGCCTCCCATCTAAATATCTCTGTCAGATATAATTGGCAGAAGTCATCCGATGAGCCTCACGTCATACAATTGGACATATTATATTAGGCTGAACTGGTTACTTTAATAGTAATGCCACAATGTGCGCTAACAAGATGTTTTAAAAGACAAATGACTCCCATGACCTTCTTGAGGCAACAACTCTGATCCTCTGCCATTTATTTTTGGTAGCAATCTATTAAAACTATGTTGGGTGACTTGTTTGGGCCTTTCTAAAGCTTCCTCTTCCAAACAGGTCCCCACACCCAAACAGCTCAGCTCAGGCCCCTGCTCAGCACCTCCGCTGACACAGGGCAAGGAGGAGCTGTGGCCTTGCTCCCCACCTCCAGAGTCACGCTGGGTGTTCGCAGCGTCACGTAGCTGAGCCGCTGCACAGACTTGCTGGCCACATTGTGAAACATCTCCCGTGCTCCTGCAAGACAAAGATCCAGTGCCTAAATCCTTTGGATGCTCATCCATCACACCAGCAACTAGGTTTTGCTCCTCCATGCCATCGTGCTCAGTAGTACTGCTAATAAATGCAATATGGCTTTTGGTTGAATAGTGGTACTAAATACTTTGTTTAAGCCTAAACTTCACATTTGGGAAACACAGTAGTGAAAAAAGGCAGTGGCCATATAATGACTCATTACTTCCTGATGATATTCTGGTTTTTGAATAACAGTATGGGTGTGGGTGTCTGGGGTTTGGGTGGGTTTTTTCAAGTTAACAATCTGAAGACGCCTCTCTTCACCCTGGCTTCCTGACAATGGCACATTAGAGATGAGTTTATGATGTCTTACGTGCCTCAGTTTCTCTAGCACCTGCATTGTAATACCAATACCAGGAACCAAATTGAAACACTGGAAGGAAAAATTTCCAGGGTTATACAGTGCTGGGCCGTATCCACACATGGGATTTTTAACACTGTGAAGATATAAGCCATCTCCATTGCACTCCATCTTACTAGCATAAAGGCATTATTACTTTGTTAGTTCATTCCCCAGGAAAGAGGTTAATTATTAGAGTAAGCAATCACACCCCTAACTGACGTAGCTAAACTCTTGGAAAAGCAGGGAGTGATTTCTAACACAAATTAGAGCACCTGCACAACGCAGTGGCCCTGCTCTGTGTTGCTACACTGGGTCCAAGCATGGCTGTCTTGTGGGTGGACCTGACAAGTATCCTCTGGGCCAGCTGTCTACAGGACATTACTGGGGAGCACCTACAGACACTATGTTATATGCACATTACATGATTGGGGGACAATTCTAAGTGTTGTAACTCTCCTTTGAAACTGAATGTATTGCCAAAGTCTGCTTACCGCTTACGTCTTGACAGCTAGACCCATATTCAGGTGCTGAATTACTGCCTGCAGCTTGTACACAGGTGAGCAGTAATACAACATAGGGTCAAAAATATTACATATAATGTTGTCTGGCTTCAGAGAGAAAATGATTTATTTCTAAAGACAAACTTCCTCCCTGAGAAATCAGATTCCTTTTCAACGCAGCCTGGCTCCCTCCTCAATGCAAAAAAGACTGATTCATGTCACAGCTGTAAGAATTGCACAGAATTAGGACAGTCTGTCCCACAGGAAATTCTAACTCATCCTGATCTGATTTTATTAAATCCATAAGCAAATCTGAATTTCCAAAATGAAAATTTAGACACAGAAATACAGAGATGGCAGATCCCAAAACAAGTGAGCTGGCAGGAAAGACCTGCTGCACTGGCCAGGTTCTGTCTCCAGTGACTGCAGTCACTGCTTGTGTGGGGATACACTGAGCATGGAAACTCAAAGTGGTCCCTCCCCTGGTCCAGCTTCCCCTGGCCCAGACATCTCTGACTTAGAAACTTCCATACCTGAGCGATGCATTGTGGTTTTTTGCTGCAGAGAGACTAATCTTTCCTTTTTCATTTGATAACTTTGACACTGTTTATATTGTTTATCTCCACGCCACTCAGCAACAATGAATTCTACATAATTGTATAGTGCGCGAAACAGATTTCCATTGTGTTTATATTGCATTCCATTTAATAATTTCTGTGTGGGCCTCTGTTGGATTAAAAGAATAGCAAGCAACATGCCTAATTTTCTCTCTGATACCACTAAGATTTTATGAAGAATTGCAATTTTACATTTCATGATATCTCATTTTTTTCAAGCCAAGAGTGTGAAAATACTGTTGTTGTCTTATAGTTTGGGGTTTTTTAACTTTTCTCTATCCTGCTGTATCATTTCTTGAATCAGACCGACAAGAATCACTTCTAGTGTATGGAATTGGTACATGAATGTATATAGCAGCATTATTATATTCCTCTATTCTTTTTCTAATAATTAGTAAAGTGCTACTTACTTTTAAAACCCTTCTGAATATTAATATGAGATTTCTCTGAAAATTATCTACACTCTTTCCAAGATTTTTTTTTGTCTGAATGGTAATAGCTGAAATCGACCTCCTCATGATTCACTTAAAATTAAGGGTATTTCATCTGAGTCCTGGTATCCTCTATCTTAAACAACTGTTTATCATCTGGAAGAGTTGCCACCTTGCTATTCATGTGCATTTTCCTGGCTATTTGCCATTGCGTGTAACACAAATCCTAGCATAACTTCTGTGAAAATTAAACTAATGGTAATTTCATACAAGAAGCTTCTCAGGATACTGAGATGTTTTACTACTGCATCTTTCAGTGATAATCAGCTTTGTGGTTTGCATAGAGTCATCACAGAATGGTTTGGGTTGGAAAGGCCCTTGAAGCTCATCTCATTCTAACCACCTGCCACAGGCAGGGACACACCTTCAACTAGACCAGGTTGCTTCAAGACCCATTGAACCTGGCCTAAAGCACTGCCAGGGATGGGGTTTTCTTGAAATTGTGTTTGAGGTTCCTGAAATTGAACTGACCTAAACCCTAGCCTAGTTGCAGTCCAACATTAAACTCCATGTGTAACACAGTGCCCTGTTGCTCTGTGGTCCATGTGGCTTAGCAGCCTGACCTTCCCAAACACGGACAGATGCTCAGTGATACCTGAAGCTTGTTGAAGGCTTTGCCGTCTCAAACCACTTCTATTGTAAGCCAAGCGCAAGCCTGTGATTCTCACTCTGGGGTATACTCAAATACAGCAAGCTAAAATGAAACTGAAAGGATAAAAACCTATGTAAAACAAAACCCACAAAGGTTTTTCAGAGCCCTATGCAAACAGAAATCTTTTAATTCTCACATATTAAGAGATGTCTGACTCATTAGCCCCTGACCTTTCTGCAGCAACCTGCCAGTGTGGAAAAAAACACTTATCCTGACACTTTCTAAAACAAAGAAACTAATAATTTCATGTATGCTTATTAGAAACTAGCGTTACTTCCTGAAATCATGGGGAATTGTTTCGTTTTCCAGCAACATGGATCAGCAAGAAAAGCCTATGACCCTGTGGCAGTGACAAGGTGCTTTTGGTCCCTGTTAGCCTGAGATGTGATCAGCAATTCCCTCACCACCAGAAATGGATCCTTGCCCTGTGTGCAAAAAACCCCAGAAACCCAGCCAACATCCAGTGGAGTGTTAACTGTTCCCTCACCCCTGCTCTCCCCATCACACTCCTCCTCGCAGAAGCCAGGTCAATGTGTAAGACTTGAATTTCTAACACTGAGGCAGACACTGCAGCTGCATCTCCAACCATGCTAAGTGCAAGGTACAAGGTATTAAATATTTGCTTTTTATTATGATGGACTGAAGACATTTCTGGCAAGTTAACAGCTCAGTAGCTATGGAAGGAGCACTGAAATGTAGTGGGGCCATAAGACACTGTAGCTAAGGGCCATGCAGAGCCTTTCAGCTGGTGTTAGTATCACCTCATGGTTTGGACTGGGGTTTTTGCGTTGTTTGTCTGTTTTAAATAAAACTTATTTTATGTGCAAGGGGTTGCTGGATGTCACTCATAGCAGTGATAATAGTGTATAGCTGAGTCACTGAGAAAGGTAACTAATTTATTCTCAGACTTCTTCCTTCAATCAGTGTTATTCCTTCTTCAAGAAAAGTGGCATCCTGGCCTTGCTGACATGAGCATGAGAACTCCCTGTGGTTTCAACAGAAATGGACTTCACCTTGCCCAAGATCTGGGGCAGAGCCAGCATGAGCCCTCAGATTAAAATTCAGGAGTCCCTGGCTCTCCTCTAGAGTGCATGACATTATCCTGCTCCCCTGCCCACAGACATCCATCAGCACTGGACCCTGCTTAACTTGCAAGCACTCTGTAAAGGATTATGTTTTTTTGAAGTACACTTCTGCATCCCCATCCAGCATCCACATTTAGGGTATTTAAGCACCTTTAGCAGGTTTCTGTCTAGCCTTGGCAGCCTCTGTTGGAAGCTGTAGTCATCTGCCAAGGAGAAATTAATCACTTTGCTGCTGCCTCCAGTGCAATGGCAGAAATTCAATCCTTTGGCTCCACCAGCAGCGACCACACGCTTGTTTCAGACCTCTTCAGCTCCCCTCCATCACCTCTCCCACCTTCCCTCTGCTTGTAGTTAAGCTCAGGTTATCATTAATTGGTATTAGTGATGAAATACGCTTGCTTTTCTCCCTGTTCTATCTGCCAACGAGGATGTATGGTGATTAATATTGTCTTCAGCTCTAGACTGAATTACCACAATTGAACTACATGGGGAGGCCTTACTGAGGCTCTGGATTCACTGCTGTGGGACAGCCCCTGTCTCAAGCAGATGGAAGAGTGCTCTGGGGGACTACTCACTGCTTCCTCACTTACTCCCAGTCCATTTCAAAAACCAGGAACTTACTGATAAAGTTAAGCTGTAACAGAGACTGCATGTCCAGCTGCAACTCAGGTAGCAAATGATGTGCCACCAGCAGAGATAAACTACACTGTTCTGTAAGTTCAACTGCAAAACGAGCTACTGGACAAGACTAGGCAAATCCAGAACTTTTAGGTAAAATGTTACATCTGCTTTTTAGATAAGGCTTTATCACTGTAACTGAATGAGTCATAGAATCATAGAACCAACCTGGTTGTAAAACACCTTTAAGATCATAAAGCCCAACCGCTACCCCAGCACTGCCAAGGCCACCACTAAACCATGTCACTAAGAGCCTCTCTGGTTTCTGTCTGGCTTTTGTGATGGGTAGTTCACATAGGCCTGTTAGGATCTCTGGGGTTTTTTTGTTTTAACCTAAGGGGTCTAAGGGAGTGTCTAGGAAAAGCTCCAGCTAAAAGGATTCAGCTTGAAAATTTATAGGGACACACAAAATGAAAAGGTTTGAAACTCCTTAATATCTATGACTTGTACACAAATCAATGTGAAAACAATACATATTTAGGATTCAAAAATGATAAATTGTAATGTACTAGAAGAGATGTTACCTGTGTCATCTTAATTCAGTCACCTTGTCTGCTTTATGCAACTTTTAATTATATAAACAACTTTTTTCCACACAAACCTGCTGCTTTAATATGATACAAAATTAATCAACTCTGCAGTTGACCTGAAAGTGTATAAGGATGTTGACTGTCATTCACAAGACATTTTCTTTGCCTTACCTTGAACAGAAAGAAGGACTGGCAGAGTTCAGGCTACCCCAATCTCAGTAGAAATGAAATCAACTTTCCAGGTTACTTGCTGACTAGACCAAAGAACGTGATGCTAATAAGAAAGAAGAAATAATAAAAGGAATACAGTGTTTTTTCTGCTCAAGATTAAGATGTTTAGAACAAAATTAAGTGCATCACTGCAGGACCTGGAGAGTTCTCCAGTTGTCTCTACATCAGTGGTATGGGCATGGGCCACAGACAAGGGGGACTGAGACCACTCGCAGGAGCACAAAACTTGTTGAAACCTGGTAACAAGATCGTCATGGTAAGAAATTCAAAAACAAGATCAAACTGCAATTTAGGAAGGTTTCAGTGAGCACAAATGTCAGAAAGTGGCTCTCTGTCATTTGCCATTCCTGGGTCATGGACCACTGAGAAGCAGATGCTTTGAATACCCCAACTGCACAAGCACAAGAAGAGGTAACAGGAAGCCTGGGTAATCAAACCAGAGCACAAAGCATCGGCTTCCATAAGTGTCTGTCCAGTCTGTACAAAAAGCTGCACTGATAAAGGCTTCAAATAGAGTGAAATGTTCTGGGTACCTCTTGGTGCCAACACCAACGTGTCCTGAGGACATTTTATGCGTCAATTTTCATGTTCAGAACAAATTGTATCCACACAAAAGGAATTCTGCTTTACGTCTCAACCTGCCACAGAAAAACTGATCAAAGAATAGAAACTGACTGTTGCTTAGGTCATTTAACAGATGTAATTATGTGCAAACAGAATTATACACTTGGCTCTATGGAAGTTCCAAATTTACAAAGCTAAGAATAGTTATGCACAAAATCACCTGGAAGAGGAAATGTAAATAGAAAAATAATAGTAATATTTGGGAAATGCATAAGAAAATTTTCCTAGGTGCTGAAAAAGACCATAATAAATCATTCTAATGCATATAAATATATATTTTTATATTATTATAACAATAGTAATCTACCCTAATAAACAAAAAGTGTGATTAAGATGTCAACCTGCTTAAAAAGGGAGCTAAACCATCTGTAAGAATATGGATAATAAATATGGAAAGCTGAGAACAATAAACTAGTACCAGCTAACAATTAAAAGCTGTAGAAATGTCAGCAGCAGAGGCAGAATACTGAAGAAGTGAGATCAAGGCACATAAAGATAAACATATGGAAATGAACTGGTCCAGGTAACTGGTAGTGTTGAACGCCATCAGACCTTTAATATTGGTTTTCAGTAAAGCAATCATTAAGTTGCAGCTACCTGGAAGAGAATTGATGCCAACGGCTGCAGGAACAAATGGCCCAGCCTGCTGCTCTGACAGAGACCCCAGGGGCACTGCAGAAGACATAAAAAATCTGAGTTCAAGGATAACAGAAGCAGTAATAGCAAACAGCAGATCATATCAAACAACATTGATAACTTTTTAAAATTAGATTAGAAGTTTTGTTGATAAAGGCACCAGCATTGAGATAATAATCCTGAATTTCTCTATGACATTCAGCTTTGAGTCACATAAGAGTGAAACCAAAGCCAGTTTCACATACATTAAGTGAGCAAGGAAGTTAGTTCTTTGATAGGTTTTAAAAGATAAATGGAAACAGAGAGACAAAAATGTTTCTAGTTGGCTTTATCTGGGGCTAGGTCATAGCTCTGGGCCATTTAATATTTGAGCAAAATGAAAGAAGGGTACAATAATTTCAGAGAAATGACACAAGCATTAGAAGAACATTGTATAATAGAGAGGTGAAGTAACTACTCCTCAGTAAAGGACTACATACATAAAGGTATCGATAAATAAACATGGTTTAGAAGAAAGGGAATCATTAGGACAAAAATAAGAGGGAGCATAAATCCAGTGAAGAGCTGGTGAGAAGGAGCTGGAAAATATCTTCCCAGGAGAGGGACTTCAGACCTTGACAGAACTGGAAGAGCAGTTGGCAACTCACCCTCCAGCAAATGAATTCTTCCAGGCCAAAGCAGGAGGAGGTGCTAAACAAACAAAGGCAAGAGAAACCATTTTTCATTTGGGTTCACTGCAAGAGGAACAGAGGAGCTGCTTAGAGTAAAACCATACATTTTTAAGAAGTAAATCCACCTCCCGCCAGAGGAACCCATTCTGGAGTCAGGCTTGGTGCCAGGCACTGGTCTGATGTGGTAGAGCACCAGCAGGGCTTTGGCAGGTGCTCCTTGGAAAACCTGCTGACATGTTCAATGCTCCCACGGGGAGACCCTGCCTCTGCAAACTCTTACTTGGCAAAGAAGTGTTTTGCTGGAAAAAAGGCAATAAATTTGGATGTCATAGAGAGGTGCATGATTTGGGGAGCAGAGAGAAGCTTAAGAGTCTAAGCAGCTTTGGGAAAAGATGCTTAGCTAAAGCTTAAAAAAAAGTAATTTAAAATAAACATCAGAAAGGAAAAAAAAAGGGGGGGGGGGGATGGACACACACCAAAACCACCACAATAAAAGCATTAAAATGGGCACTGATTGACCGCAGCAATGATACAGCCTTCTGTAGCATACCTTCTCCAACACACAAGAAGTGCAGCGACAGCTTGGGATTTCATCCATAAACTGCCTAAAGCAACAAGCTGGTGAAAAGTGCCCTGTGGACACGATATAAAAAACCTTTTAAGAGTTTGAGCAAGAGAATAGAGCTTTAAAACTGAGTGGATACAACAGTGGGTGGAAAAAAACAGCTGTTCACCGACGGTATTGGCACAGTTGTGTTACAATCACTTAGCCAGAACTAGAAACCAGAAAGATCTCCACTTCCCTGCAGATGTTATTAAAAAACAAAATAAAAGGTAAAAAACCGTCTCACACTGATGCAGTCATCCAGGGAAGGAGGCTGTGCACTCAGTGAGGGCACCAAAAGGTTCACATGTTGACTGTAACCTGTGCTAACTGAAACAAACCACAAAGCATTGTTGTTGCTTCTGACGGGGTCTGGCAACCCTCACTTCACCACAAAAATATGGAGCTTATTTTTCAGCTTCAGATGTACAATTTGCAAATCTAGTGCAAACTTCAGAAAGGCTCGGTTGTTGCAGATACGCTCTGAAGAATTAGACATATGCTGTAAAGAAAAGGCAAGAGCTAGACATCAATCAGATCAAAACCAACGACTGCTGCAGGTCACATTTAACAAGAACAGTGATTTTGGGAGCTACTGCTAAAGGTACAACTCTGTAGATGGAGTTTAGGGCTTCTGGCCCTATTTTCAGTTCAAAGAAATCAAAAAGATAATCTGAAAAGAAACAAAACAAATATATTTAAAGGGATAAAAATTGTTAACCCTGGGGTACCACAGGAAGGTATTGTGAAAGTATGAATCCGGAGAAGAATCTTCTTCAGAGATACAGCAATCTAAAAAAGCTAAGAGTTACCAGGATGGAGACGGTCAGGTTTGTTACATTAAGTTAAAGAGCAATTTACTAATAATGCCCTCTTTGTCGGTTTTGTTCCAGCTTAGTGTCCTTATCCCCAGATTCAACTCTCTGTCTCTTCTTCAGTCTTCCTAAGAAGCTGTCAAATGCTGGGGGCCTGAAGTTAATGTGGATTGGGGCATGAGGTGGGTAGGACAGACAGGATGGGCTATCTAGACCTAGTTCAGGTGCTTTACCAGACACACACTGAACACATGCATATTCACCTGATAGCTTTGCATGAATCTCCACCAAGTCTCTTCAATTTTCCACAACACTGTAATCTATGGGATCTTCAAAAGACACCTTGTTTTTACCTTTCCTCATCCTAAGAAGAGTTCGGACTGAAATCCATCTCCCGGAATGCACCTGCTGAGAACAGCAAGCCTGAAGCACACCACCAGCATGAAGAAGCTCAGTTCAAACAGCCATACCTTAGCACAGTTCCTTCCAGCCAAAACCATCTTGTAGAGTAAAACTCCCAACCTGCTCTACAAAGATAAGTTTCTCTCTGCAGCAGTTGCAACACAAAATCAGTGCCATAAAAAGGAGGAAGCATTTTACTGAGAAAAGAAAAGAAAAGATTGACTGTTGGAATTTATTTAGGCCGACACCAGTGGGACTTCCTGTGCACTAAATGTTTACCTCCTTTGCAGCAGCAGCAAATTAGGTGCTTACCCCTTCAAGCAGCAACAGGAGCCAATACACCTGTTCCTTCCAGATTGTCCCTTCTCTTTTTGGCAGACGATACGCTGAAAATGGCTCCGGTGGAGCTGTGGGAGGGCCAGGAGGCTTGACAGAACAGGTTGAAGCGTTTGTTTCTCAAGGAAAAAGAAAACCAAAGTGGTGATGATTGTACTGGCTACAAGAGTATGTAACGCTTGTTGCTGCATTTGATTATCTCTGGTATCAGTTCCACAGAAAATTTGAATCAGAATAGAAGGAAAACTGAGGAAATGTCAGTAAAAACAAACATGCTGCATGCGTTTATGAGAAATCCATAAATCCTGTACTGCTGCACTTTTCCTCGTGGGGCAAGAGATGGCTTCAGAGGGATGTTAACTGTTGTCTGCCCCACCAGCGCCCAGTGGAACACCCAGCCCCAGTTTCCATCCCCAGGGAGGGCAGGGGTACAGATGGGGACAATGTGACTGTGAAGGGCACCTAAAACATCATCCCTGATCTGCTGAGTGCAAACGTGCACCCTCCTTCCTCTTGCACAAAAACAGCAGGCAAGCATCAGAGGGTGGAGATGGAGTGAGCATCAAAATGCCCTATTTTGAGCATCTGCATTTCTCTGGTAGCACTTCTCATCTGGAGTCACAATCTGGCATGTGAAATTCAGTATACTGTACAGAAAGCCACAGGTGAATTAAAACAACTTTGTCCTCAAAAATGATGAGCTGAGAAGGGAGAATATTAACACCTGAGGTTTTAATTCAGTCCTGCGAAAAAAATCATTGCTTTTCTCATTGTCAGTTCAAAAATGCCTTCAATGTCAGAAATGGTGCCTGGGTGTGCAGCAGCCCAGCTCAGTCCTAGCCAAAAAACCTGCTGAGCGAAGACACAGACCTAAAAAAACATAAAAGACTTATGCAAAGGAGACAGACTGAAAGGTAAATTGAAATTCCCATTTGACCCAACAGTCATCACATGCCTCCTAATCCCTTTGGAGTGCAGAGTGCGTCAGCCCTCACCTGCAAGGGGGAAAGCAGCAGCTCACCCTCCAGGCGCATCAACAACTGATGGAGGAATAGCACCAGCCCTGCGACAGCCAACACCCTGATCAGAGAAACAGCTTATACCAGCAAGAAAAAGAGCTGTCTTGCTGGTAAGAATTAAACCAGTTCACTGAACAGATTACATTATAACAACAACAAAAAGGCCTTTGGATGGTAGGACTGAACTCTCAGCAGGGATTTTGCTGTTGTAATTATACCACTGCCATGCCAGCAAAACTTTTTAAGTGTAGACCAACTCCCTACATTTTTATCTTTTCCGTTAAAAGATTACACAGAGGCAAAAGTTATGAAATGGGTTGGCAGCAGGCGTGGGGAACTGTCTTGGCCCCTTAGAAAGCACCTGATCTTTCAGTGAAGAAGTCCCACAAGGGCGATTTCCCTGAGGAATCACAGCGATACGTCAGCTTCGGAGGCATGCTGGAGGACTGGAAGTTGTGGTCCAGCGGGTGTGCTTGGGTTATAAATATTTATTTGGTGAAGATTTAGGTTGTTTGGGGCTTTTTTATTGTACCTATTTTGAAATGTTTGCAGCTGCTGTGTGAATAAAGCTTGAGGAGGTTTAATTGTATGGGATGGATTTTGCTGCTTGCACAGTGATGAAATTGTGTGTACATGTAGATATGATCAAACCGTAATCCTTCAGGAAAATCTGTTGTTTAGGTGCTCTCTATTCTGGATGTGCCAATTCAATAGCACATATGCTTTTTATACATAATGTAATGCAAGACTAAGATACTTAAGACATATTTAAAGAGGAAAAAAAGGGTGGAACTCCTTGGCAATAGATCTAATCCCTTTGAAGGCTCTGGCATCTGCTGAGTCAGGCCCTCCCTCCCTATGCTGTAGTTTACAATCAGCCACTGAATCACAGCAAATTCCTGACTTCACTATTTCACAAACTACAGTAGTGTATTTTTAGGGTTTGGGTCCTGTTAATTAACCCCCTTTTTTGGTCATTGCTCACTAAAAATATTTAACAGTAATAATATAATAATAAAAATAAATAAAAAGAGATAAAAATAAAGGAGCTCTAAGCCCATCTGCAAGAAACTTGCCCTCAGAAATGCTATCCTCAAGCCACAAAATATACTTTACTGATCCTGAACTCCTTGGAGCCTGAGAAGGGTCCATGGGAATGCAAAGCACTTTACAGACCAGCTATGGGATGCCCACAAGAGGCATCTGGAGGCAGGATTGCGTTAGCAGAGCTCTCTGCCCCACTGAATAGACCTTGCACCCCAGCAGACTAATTAGCCAGGGTGGAGTCCTGTTCTGATATAAACCCGTGCTAGCCCCAGTATCTTTCTACAGCGCTCGTCACCAATCCTGCCGAATTTCCTCATCCAAAAATTGATGATGCAGCCTGCCTGCCAGCAGAAACTCCCATTGTGAAACTGAGTCTGCTGATATTTGCAAAGCACTTCAAGGTGTGTCTCAGTGGGAAAAACTGTGTTCAAACTCCAGGTAGGTCATAGGAGGAAACCCATTTCTGACTCCAGCACAGAAACACCAGTGAGCATCATTCCACATGAGCAGAGTCGAATGAGGATTCCTCTTTAATCAAGTTAAGTCAGGTTTCGCTCCTGGCCCTGCCAATTATTTAAATCCCAACTCCCCATGAAAGCCTCCAACACTGCTGTGGTGGAGCTGTTGACTCACCTTGCCTGGTCGGACAGGGGTTACACTGCACCTACCTGCAGTCATCACCTATGTGGACAGGGAGCAGCTCCACAGGAATGTGGCAGGGCATCCTCCAGCATGTCCCCATGTTGCCACAGCACGTGCTGAGACCACAGAGAGATCTCAGAGGAGTTTCCTGGGAAGAACTGTCGTGGTGGGTCAGGCGGGAGCTGCTCCAGCCACCACAGGACATACCACTATAAACTGCAGAAGAGTGCAGTGCAGGTACAGACACTGAGGCACTTGTGTTCCCTAAGAGGCACCACAATCACTTTTAGGTTTGCCCAGTGCAACGAGATTAGCTTCAGGGAATTCTGCATCAAAATATGCTCTGCATTAACCCGAGCCAGGGAACTGAAACCAAGACCATGCTTTCCTGTTTCGTGAGAACATTAAAGGGGAAATGCTGAAGAAATGCAATGTGACTGTTCATGGAAGAATGATTTCTGCCTTTTATTCAAAATGTTTCTGAAGTTTCATATAAGCATCAACAAACTTATCTATTAAGATCCTCTTTGCTCACCAGCAGTGTTTTTATCTCTAGGCGGAACTTGAAATCTGTTTAACAGTGCAGAGCTAATTTACAGGACAGCTTAAGGTAGGAAAAAATGAATACCGCTTCAGCAATGGATAGCACATAACTGTGTGTAGCTACAGTTTGTCACACTAAGATGCATGATAATATCTAAGCATTGGGGCTTGATTCTTACTTGCCTGTTATTGTTTAAGTAAATAGAAAAATAAGAAATGTTCAAAAGTTGAAATATGTTCCATTAAGTCACTTCCACTTCATTGAGATTCTCTATTATTTTTAAACATGTGCTCTCAACCTGTATTCCTTAAAACGTAATTTTGTGTGCTTCCTTCCCATTTTTCTCCCACATTCTATTTTGCTTTATTTTCATGTACATTAAATGATATTCAAGTTAAGGGCTTCTTTTGTCACTTTATTTCCTGAAACTTCTCAACATTTCTCCAGCTTTGGTAATGTTACAGAATAGCAAATGAAAATGGGAAATGTGTGTGTTTAAAAAAACCTCTAAACCTGTATGTGATGCCTTTTAGTGATAGAAAAGTTTAAAGGAAGAGAGTAGAATTCATAAAAGTTACTACTCTACCACCAGTTTTATACTTGAATGAAAACTGAAAAATCCCAGCATTTCATTTAAGGTTTTGATCTCTAAAGACACAGATTTTCATTAAAAAAAGATCTGAAGAGAAGCACTGAATTTGCTCTGAAAACAACGATGTTTATTGCTGAGGGGATGGAAATTAAATGCAATCATGTTTACTGAGGAGCTGACTGCAAGGGGGCAAGGTCATAATTTACACATAATTACTGGTTTGCACTATCGTTTAACCACTACTGAGATAAATATGTTTTTCTTCCTTCCCTCTTCCTGTGCAGAAGTAGTGTTCAGCACACGTCTTATCCATTAGCTGTTCTTGTGCAAATCACTGTTTTTTGTGGGTTGCGATCCAACAGTAAACATTGCTGTCAAAAACAAAGTCTGCATCTAGAGACAGCCCTGTATTTTTGATAATATTTGCAGTCAGTAAGAATGTGCCATCAGCACATAATTACAGATGTACACACTGTGACAAACAAACATGGAAATATGATTGACTGCAGCAAACCAGGAATACTTTAAATATGGGGTGTGTCTGCCTCTGTATAGTACATACAGTCACATCAGACTCCTTTGTACAAACCAACTCACACGAAAAATATCCAGCCAAGTATTCTGGGTGATCCTATAAATAATCCTTGTTTCTCAAGGCTGAGAAACACATGCTTTTTTGGATAACCCCTGAAGAGTCTGAGTAAAGATTTGCAGAATAGGCTAAGGCTTTTGCTTTCTTTATTAGTGCGTGCTTTGGAAACACAGGGTGCCCAGAAAGAGCCAAGAACCTCCACTCTGGGAATCAGTCCTCAGCTGAAGGAAAAGTTGGATGCCAAGAAACAAAGGGACTCAGATTCACTAATGGTGTTAGAAGCTTGTCCTCTGCATCAAAGCTATTTTAAAAATAGCAAGATTCTGTGTTCTCAGCATTTAGTGGTGGCATAACAAACACTCCAGCTAGAATAAAGCTATAAGTATTGGGATCAGGTTTTGATGTGGCCAGGGTGAGCTACTGTTGGCCACTTATTCAGCCACAGCTCTTTCTGGCACATTCATAAGTCACGTTAACCATGCTGGTCTGTTCACGCTTGTTTCAGTGTACGGCCCATAGTGCTGCAACTAGTTTGAAAAACACTGAAAAATGTCCCCTCCCTCATTGGTATCTTCAGGTTTTGTTAAAATTCTGGCTTTCAAGAGAAGTCAAAGGTTTGAAATGGACATGGGCTCCTCGGATTGTACCTGCTCCTCCTTGTCAGTCTGTGTTGTGGTCCTGAGATTGCAGACAAAGCCTGAGCTTCACACCCAAAGCTACTACACCTCCAAATTCATGGTGAAGGTAGTTTGCCTGGGACACCCAATCTTCTTGGCTCAACAGTCAACATTTCAACCACTTCTCCAACGTGCATTTATAGAGAGCTTCTAGCGATGGAGTTAGTCCCAAACTGGGGTGAAATAGATTTGCAGTTTCTCTGCAAGACAGAACGCTATTCTCTGTCTGGCTCTGAGAGGCTGATTGTGGGCGAGCCGGTGCAACCCTCCCATTCTTCTCCAGCTGCTTGTGCCAAGGGCAGAGTACTGTGGGGGTTATTCACACAGTCCACTCCAGAGCATCTCCCTGCATGCAGACTGGTGAGATAGGAGGACGGATGACTGTTCAAGTGTGTCCAGGCAGTCCCTCCTGTCCTCTGGGAGAAGAATCGTCACACAGTCTGCACAGCATGACAACTACCTCCATGCCACTCATAAACAAGTTTCCCCCAAGCTGTAAATTGGCTGCATTCAGATGCAGAAAGCTAATGGGTCAGCTCCATGTAAATAAATAAATCCTAGGCCGTAGAATTACAGAATCACAGAATCAGCTAGGTTGGAAAAGTGCTTTAAGATCATCAAGTCCAACCATTACCCCAGGACTGCCAAGAGCACCACTAAACCATGTCCCTAAAGTGTCACTTCTACGTATCTGTTAAATACCTCCAGAGATGGTGACTGCACTACTGCCCAGGGCAGCCTGTTCCAAAGCTTGACAGCCCTTTCAGTGAACAAAATGTTCCTAATATCCAGTCTACACCTCCCCTGGTGCAGTGTGAGGCCCTTTCCTCTTCTCCTGTCACTTGTTACTCCAGAAAAGAGACCGACCCCCACCCCACTACAACCTCCTTTCAGGTAGTTGTAGAGAGCAATAAGGTCCCCCTGAGCCTTTTCTCCAGACCAAACCACCCCACTTCCCTCAGCCATTACTCATCACACTTGTGCTCCAGATCCTTCACCAGCTTTGCTGCCCTTCTCTGGACCTGCTCCAGCACCTCAATGTCTCCCCTGTAGTGAGGGACTCAGAACTGAACACAGGGTTCCAGGTGTAGCCTCACCAGTGCCCAGTACAGGGGGAAGGTCACTGCCCTGGTCCTGCTGGCTACGCTATTGCTGATACAGGCCAGGATGTTGTTGGCCTTAACTGCCTGAGCACAAGCTGGATCATGTTCGGCTCCCTCAATCAGCACCCCCAGGTCCTTTTCCATGAGCAGCTTTCCAGCCACTCTTCCCCAAGCCTGTAGCATTGCATGGGGTTCTTGTGGTCTAAGTTCTGGACCCAGCACTTTGCCTTGTTGAACCTCATACCACTAGTCACAGCCCATTGATCCAGCCTGTCCAGCTCCCTCTGCAGACCCTTCCCACCCTCCAGCAGATCAATGCTCCCACCCAACTTTGTGCCATCTGCAAACTTACCAAGGGTGCACTCAATCCCCTCATCCAGATCACTGATAAAGATATTAAACAGAACTGGTCCCAGTACTGAGCCCTGGGGAACACCATTTGCGACTGGTCATCAACTGGATTTAACTCCATTCACCACCATTTTTTGGGCTCAGCCATCCAGCCAGTTTTTTACCCAGCAAACAGTGCACCCATCCAGATCATGAGCAGCCATTTTCTCCAGGGGAATGCTGTGGGAAATGGTGTCAAAGGCTTTACTAAAATGCAGGTGGAAAATATCACAGCCTTTCCCTCATCCACTAAGCAGGTCACCTTGTCATAGGGGATCAGGTTGGTCAGGCAGAGGCTGACTCTCATAAAGCTCTGCTGACTGGGCCTGATCATCTGGTTGTCTGGATCCTTAATGCTGGAAAGGCATAAAGAAAGTGCAACCTTAATTGAGCACTCTCCTAATCTTCAATTACAAAATCACATATGCTATTTTCCATAGGACCCTGCTCCATTCAGCTCACAGAATAGATGGAGTTCACTTAATGAGCAGCTATTCAATATTTTATTTTCTCCTCACTCAGTGTGTTGCCCCAGGCATGATTTACTTGATGCAATTCAAACCTAGCTGTGCAGCCAAAATTATTAATTTCAGCACAGCTTTTTTTCCTTTGATACTCATCCTCTCAGCACTCCTGAGTGCTACACTAGCAGCAAATATCATATTTTCATTACACCACAGTGAGGATGTTTTCACAATACCCCAGTGTGATTAAATGGGGAGGAGGGATGGAATTATACTCTGTATTTCACAGGTGCATAGAAAAGGCAGAGAGTGACAAGGTTAAAGAACAAAACATTTGGGCCACCTCCTTGACAATTGGAGTCCTGACTTTTGAAACTTCTTTACATAATGAAGAACATTCATGTGCTGGATATTTGAGGCAGGATTCCCATTGAGTCAATCCATCCATCAGTGTTCAGAGATGGAGAAGACTTTGTAAGCCTCCTATCACAGGCAGCTATTTAGAAATCTTATCAAATTGGACTAAATAGGAATTGGGTTTCTTGAGTTCCTATTATGAAGCCGAGAACTCACTCCTCCGATAGCTAGAAACCATTTAATAACTTTCAGCCTAAATTTATTCATTGCCAGATTACACTCATTTGTTCTTATGCCAACATTGTCCTTCACCTTAAACAGTTCCTCTCCCTCTCTGGCATTTGCCTCCGCTGACAAATTTAGAGCAAGCAATCACATTTTTTCCCCTCTCGGCATTTGTCTTGAGGAGCTAAATGAGCTGCACTCACTAAGCTGTCTCTCTCAAATTAAGCTGCCAAGTCCCCTCCTCATGCAAGGAACTGTTTTCTATACCTGTTCCAGCTTATGCTTATCTGATCTGAGCATGGCTGGCCAGGCTTTTACACAGTACCAGGCCTGCCCGCATGCACCCAGAGGAGGCTCAAGCAGTAACTGGTGGTAGCTAGAGAAGTTATAGGCGCCTCTCTCTGTCCTGGAAATTGTGCACTAGAATCAGCAAGGATGTGCACAGCTACACCACATAAGTAGCATCCCAGTGACCGCAGTCTACCAGCACCTCCCAATTTTGCTCCTTTTTAGTTTCCAGCAGAAATTCTCAGCACTGGTTGAAAAAATGTGTTTTGTACCACTAAATTTCAGCGTGCTCCTCTCCTCCCAGTCCTCTGGATCTTCACCTCTGCTCCAATATCGCAGCCTGACCTGTGGTGGTGATGCTGCCCACACCACATCATTGGCTGCCTTTATTGGCAGACTAGTGAATGTATATATGTACATGTGTGGATATGAAGTAGCTTTTTGGATGTGTCTGCTCCTGTCATCAATTTTAAAGAACACACCAGAAACAGAAATCAGAGCAGCTGTTATGAAAGCACACTGGTTAGATATGAAAGCTCAGAATACCAGACATCCTGATTTGATACCTTTTGAAGAACTCCTGCACTGAGTTTATGTCAAATGTTGGTCACCTACTTGACATGAAATAAATTACATTTTAGTTTGTGAGAAAACTACACTCATCATTAAAAGTGAGACTGTTTCACTTACTTATGACGTATATGTACCTTTTGTGGATTCATGTGTTTTTCTTTAAAGTGTGATTTGATGCATGCAAAGCTATTTGGAGTCACCTTTTTTCAACAAAGCATCTATCTTACATTCACATACAAAAATACCTGGTAAATGATGGCCAGACAAAATGAATACAACTGGAGAAACACGATAGAAATTTGAGAGAAAAAGAGAAAGCCTAGGCAAGAAATCCAAGAAAGGAGAATAAAACCAAGGTAGCAAGGGTGTGACATGGTGACTTAGCTGAAATAAATCATCTTCTGTTTGCACAGGCTTCTTGCTTTTCGGGGTGAAATGTCTACATATTTCAGGCAGAATATGGCAAGGATGTGAATGCTCCCTACTCAGGGGTCAATGGCAGAGCCACGCCAGGGGGAATGACCTACCCAACAACCATCACTGCCACACACCAAACAAGCTAAGCCTGGTGGAGTGGCCCCAGCAGGACATGGTGCTCCTCACTGCGCGGCTGACGAAGACCAACAACCCTGTGACTGTGTCAGATTTGCATCGCCATCCTCTCCGCAGATAGCCCCAGACATGCTCAGGAGAGAGCAGAGGCCCCACAGCAGCTTCTTACCCTTACTGTCCTGCAGACATGTTGTGCCAGGCAGTTTTCCTTGCTTTGGGCTTCCTTCAGTCTCTTAACACAGCACTGCCTGCCAGTTGCAATGAAATCTGATTGTCAACAAAACCATTTGGGGACCCAGGGCAGAAGACCTTGGCAAGATTGCGGTGCCATCTGCAGTCTTCCATACAAACAGGAAGACGCAGGTCTCCTCCCAGGAGGACCAAGAGGTTGCCAGCTCCTGGGGTGACAGCTCAGGCCTTCTTAATTGTCACAGAGAGGTGCATACCCAAGTTTATGTCCTGGAGGCTTTGAAAAAACCATACATAGGGCAGCAAGTGGGGAGGGGAGTGTCCTAGAGTCATGCCAGGGGACCCAGGGGTATGTAAACTCGGAGTTGGGCCACTGTATGGATGCTCTTTGGTGTATGCTGCCTACAGAATGACTCAGAGACTGCTGTAGGCAGGAGGAACTATACAAGCCAACAGATTATGCTGACTTCAGGATAACTTGGATAAACCTCCAAGGTGTAGGATGGATCAGATTTGAGCTGGGATGATCCAATGAGACAGTGAATAAATGCTTGTCATCTCTGACCTCAGCAGGGCTCAGCCCAGGTATATAGAAAAAGTTGCACAATTCCCTTTGGGGAGTCAAAGCTTAAATACATGGAGGCATAAAGCAAACAAGGGGACATACAGGATGTTCTCCATGAAAGGGCTACACTGTCACATGCACCTAGGCAAGGAGAGGAGGAGACTTCAGCTAGCATGCAGGGGATGAAAGGCAGCCGGCATTGAGAGGCTTGGGCGGAGCAGAGGGGCAGGTACAAGCGTGTAGGAGCTGGTGGTAGAAGAGGCGTAGGAAGGAGTGGTGTTACTGCAGGCACTGCAGGTGAGAGGAGGCATGACCTGTATGGGTCCTGCATTGTTCCTGCTATGGAGAGCAGGCCTGGTCCTCTACCTGCCTCAGCTAATTGTGGTACCTTCGCAAGCACAAACCAAACAGACCCAACCAGATCCTTCAAGTGAGGCAGTTCTGCCTGCACAGAGGTTTGCATCAGTTTCACTGGGTCAGTTTTTCCAAGCGTTTAGGTAAACTGCTGCCGCACTGACAAGATCCGAGGAGGTGAGGAGGGAAAAACCTCTGGTCCTGTGTTGCTCCAGTGTGCCTGACGGGAGCGTATTTAGGGAATAACACCCATTTTGGGGGCAGAAAAAACAACTGTCTGACAAAGTCACACTTCCCATGCCTCTTATTCTTCCTTGGGAAGTATCTTCAGCTGTGAATACATATATACCCCCTAATGACAGTCAGCTGTCATGTCTGTAAACATACATTTACCTCCCATTAAGGGCTATTTGGCCTTTTTTGTGACCTTTCACCAGCTTTCCATACCCTGACCATGCGGCACAGATGGTATAATCCTGTCAGGCTAAGGCAGGTGACAGTGCTGCTCAGTGTTTAGTAATCAGTGACTGTAATTAGCCAGACTGGACGCAGGCTCAGATAATAGGGCAGCCAACCAGCTGTCAGTCATGAGGCTTTTCCTGTGGGCTGCAGGAGGTGGAAGAGGAGATGATACACAGGGGCCGTGCATTTTCCCAGCACATTTCAAACAGAGCCATAGATAACATTATATATGTGTTTGTAAACAAAAACAAAAGAAAGGAAAAAAATCCTTTTTATTCCTTTTTATTCCAGAGTGACCAATAAAGTGTGTTTCAAATCACATGGGCATGCAGGAGTTTTCATTTGGTTATTAAATCCAATTGAGGTGTTTGAAGAGTGTTTAGCTGCACCAAAGATTTTTCCTGTTTGGAGACTATACTGTCACGCTTTCCTTACACAGGTATGTTCACAAGCACACAAAATGTGCATGGATTAAGTGCTCCAGGTTCATGACCCCTTGTTTAACACAGGAAAGTGCTGTAACCAAGCTACCAGTTGTCTGCATCCAGAGAGCAGGATTTAGATAAACAAAATCAAACTCAGTTGTAATGAAAGTAAAGAAAAAGTTAAATTCATTTTAATCAAAGAGCTACTGTTAAAAAATGCGATGGGGGCATTGAAACTATGGGCATTAAGAAGTTATCAGAAGAAATATTGTTACTGATTTCAGTTCTCATTAGTGATCTTGCGTTACAGAACACATTCAGGTCATGCATAAGCTGCACATGCTATATTTAAGAGAAGTAAGCAGTGGGCTGAACTGACCATTTTTTCATGTGAGAGATGACTCACGGTCTCCTGGATGGCACAGAATTCTGCATGCTGAGCAGATGCTCATGCTTACAGTTTCTGCGGGTGAAAAAGGCTTTATTTCCAAAGGGGGACCAGTCACCTCTCACAGAGGAAAGGTTGGCAGTCACTGCCTAGAAGGGTTTTTTTCCCTTTACTTCAGTATTTCTGTCCTATTTTTAGACACTATTTTGTTTAATTTATTAACATTAAACATTATTACAAAGACAATAATAATGAAATATATTTAATTGAAAAAAAATACAAATGCAACATCACAATGAATCAACTTCTCATCTTTAATGACACATATTCCAACAGCTTTTCTCTCTCTTCCCGTTCCAAAACGATGCTATTTATCTGTCCAGAGCAGATAACTTAATCTGGTTTTGGGGAAAAAAAGGCAAAGAATCATTTCAATTTCCATGCATTTATGACAAGACATTCTTAAATAGGGCAGCGCGAGCGACATTGCATCTATAAATAAATTATCCCGAGGCGGGCAGTGGGATGGGGTTACACACGGCCATTGTGCGGGGAGGCTGCAAAGCCTGACCCGGGAGTGCAGCTGTTGTCTTTGTGCCGGGCACTCTGCCTCTGCCATTGTTCCCCTGTTACAACAGGCACGTCGGGGCGCGGGGAGGGCAGGCAGGGTGAGAGCATGGCTGTGCATTGATAACGCCTGGCACTAGCACCCAGGGCAATGCGGGCTGCTCAGCTGCGGTGCTATCGGGGTGCGGGTCTTTTGAGTATGTGTTTGTCCCCCAGCGCCTCCCCTCCCTGAATCAGCAGTTTTGGGAGATGTGAATGTGCTCACCTCCTGTGTGTGCCAGCTGGATCTCACCCAGACACAGACACACACACACAGGGTTGTGTCAGCAGATGGTGTAAAAGGAGACAAAAAAGGGCAGTATTTCCAAACTGAATATGTAATATCAAACAGGTGTGGAGGTAAGAAGATGGTAATGAATGGGGAACACAGTGCTGCAGGGAAGGGCGGCCGCGCAGCTCGCAGCAGAGCGGTGGGGACTGAACACAACGCTCTTACTCAACAGGAGAGGAAAATGGCCATGAGCTCTCTGCCATGGGCATTGCCCCCAGTAACGTAGGGAGAGCGCAGCCCTGTGCACCAGCAGAGGTGCAGTCCCTGCTGCCCTTTCATCCCTCGCATTGCTGCCTGGCTTCCAGTGGTGCCTCCTGAGGCCCTACTCAAGACACTTGGCCTCTCACACCCTAACAACCATGCTCAGTCCTCCTCCAGCCGGGCTGGAATGGGGCTGGGAGGACAGGATACCAGCAGTGGTGGTATTCCCAGCTCCTGCTACCTGCCTGCCTGGGGCATGGGGACAAACACCCCAAGACAACACCACCCAAATCAATTGTACTAATCTAGGACTGTGCTGTCACCGCAGACACACTGGGGACATCTGAGATGGGGTTATTCAGTGTCAGCATGAAACGCATTCCTGTTGCGGGAGGCATTGTGGGGCCCATGCCATACACGATGTCCATTTCCCCCTGTAGACCTGTTGGCATCAAGGGTGGCTGTCACTCACACTGGGCCAAGTCTGTCCATCTGTCCTTTAGGGCTACATAGCACAGTGGTACCATGAGCCTGGCCACAGGGGAGGGATGCACCTTTCCTGTACCCAGCAGAAGCTGCCCAGCACACAAACCCCACTGGACTACTCATCCCCAAAAGGTGACAAAGCAGCCATGCTCACGGCTCTGCTCCAGCCATGGGATCCATCATGGCCAAACTGCCTGTCTGTTTATACCCTGGTTCACAAAATAGTGGGGAGACAATGCTATACTGTGCTTGCCCTGCACAACAGCTCACCATTGCTTTGCAGATTTTCTCCCTCCTAAAACTCAAAGGAAGCCCTCCCAGCAGACTGCTGTCTGGTCTTTCCGAGCTCTCCCTCAACTGCTGAAGAGAGGAATTAATCTCAAATTTATTTGAATTTAATTTTTATATCTCTGGTTTCCGCATTCATTTACAATCAGTGTGGGTCTCACTCTCAGATGAAGATAAGATCACACATCAGTCTCATTGTTAAGGCTGCTAAGAGAGACTGGGATTTAAGAGATTTCTGGTGTGAAAGCCATGGCCACCCTCTGAAAGCAGGGTGGAAATGAAGATGTCTGTTACTGTGGGACCAGGACTGACTCACTTAATGTTGCTTTGATGGCTTCAGCTGCTGTCAGACAGTGTATGGCTACTTCATAAACTTGATTTCACATTGTTCTGTTATAGGCATCTAATTAGTATATTCCTGAATCGTTTCTCTGGCTTATCCCAAAGTTACAGAATGTGTTTATGGTGTATGTTGGATACCAATCCACCTTACAGATATTCATATACGTGACTTGCAGCCTGGTACACATCTGTTATATGGAAAAGATTAGCTTCCTGCTTTCATCGCTTTCAAATTACTGTCTCCAGAACTGTGTTCAGCCAAAACTGAGTATTGTTTTTTTCCTGTCCTCTGTGATCTGTCAGCTGCGTCCAACACAATTAACTCTGTTGTTCAACTTGCATTCTTGCCCTCACTTACCTGGCCTGGTCATTTTCTTCTTCCTCTCCCAAACTAGGTCATTCAGATCTTCCTGATTCCTCCTGCAGTTTTCCATGGGGGGGCCAGCAGGTCTCACCATGGCCCCATTCTCTTTCTCCAGACTCCCAACACCAGCCTCCACCACAGGCAGCTATATCTTAATCATGTTTCTCCCACCAGACTCGTGTTTAACAACTCTCTGCAATTCAGTAGAGTAATCAAATCTAAGTTACTGGAGAGCCAGTCTTAATCCCCTCCTTATCCAATGTGGCTACAAAAAGATGTAATAAGATACTAATATACAGAGGCTACCACCCAACAAGCTGATAAATACTGTCTCTGTTTTAACTTGTATTCTCTCACACAACTCTCTTGTCTGACATGTGAAGGTCTCTGTACATCACAGCCGGGGCCTCCGTACCACATTGTCTTACTTATGGACTCAATGTGCTGCAGATATATAAATCATGGAAATTTAATCAGGCTTATTGCATCCCTCACCTGCCAGCACAGACTGAAATGCAAGCTGTGGTGAAATAAAGGCATTTCCAAATGAGAGGGAGCAGCAATGCTACACCATGCTCTTGAGCGTTTTTTCAAGATAAAGCATTTTGGGGGGACCTCTTCCCTTACACAAACCCAGGAGCAATCCCCAACTCAGTCTAAGTCACTTATTTAAAAGTTATATTCAACATAAAAAACACAAGACCCAGGCTGACAAGCTGCTGGTGTGCTGTTTGCACAGAAGAGGGGAAGAGAAGAAAGCTTGTGAAATGGCCCTGGGGATGCTCACAGTGCCTTGCAGAGGCAACAAAACTACAAGATGAGGGATGCTAATGGTGTCTTTCAAAACTAGAGGATGAAAAAGTGGGACAGGCTGCTGCATGGAGGAGCAGGCTGGGTTTCTGTCCTACCCCACTCCTCTTCCTTTCCAGGCTGTTGTGATGCCTGGTTCCTTACCAGTCCCACAATACTGCCCTGCTTCACATTCCTTGCTCACCCACTCCTTGCTGCTGGCGCGAAGAGGGGAAAAGCGAGTCTCCCTGAGTTTAAACCGACCTCAATAAAAGCCCAGCCATGAAACTGCAAGCTGCCATCCCCATAGCCAGCCTGACCAGTCAAGGCACAGCAAATGCTGCCACTGACCTAACCATTTCAGCAGGCATGTGGGGCAACTTGTCAGGTCATTTCCATTTGCTTAATCAGATCCTGTAATAGGCGTTAAATAGCAATGTCTCCTTACAGTGCTAACCTGACTTATCCACAGGCTATTTCCTAGTAGGAAATTGAGGCTGATAAAGTGAATCTGCTCAGGGTGGGGTACAGCTATAGAAAAGCCAAATACACATCCAAATTAGTACTTGAGATGGGAAAAATCTCATCTTGGTATGAGAATCTGGGTGAAGAGCCATAAGCTTTGTGGTCTAAAGGACATGGCACAATGAAGTTTTCCATCACTGTGTATTGCCAGAGCCTGCATGATTAGCACCTACTGAAATCAATTAGTTTAATCACAGTAATATCCTCCAGGTCTGGATGGGTTTGTAAGATGAGCCCCAAAACCTTGTCTCAGCTGGGAAAATTACCCTTTACTGACATTGGCTACACCCTAACAGATGCAGATGAATAAGTAAACACATTAAGCTGCTGAGGTAGACTAGGACAAACAGCACTCGGCACTGCTTAGTAACCACTCTGTGTTACTCATCTGCCAATGTGTTGGCTGCTATTTAACTTGTTATGTCCTGATTGACACTTCGAGCTAAACAGCGTTCAGCCTTTGTTCCTTTTGCGAGCAAGGTATGAAGTCTGAGTATCTGTGGTTTTCAAAACAGCATTTAAAAACAAAGATGAAAGAGTTATTATAATACAGCAGAGTATAAGATCAATGCAGGAAAATTACTTTAACTTCAAAATGCTCCTATGAGCATTGTTGTATGGGATGGAATATAACACAGCTTATAGTCAGTATTCATAAGTAAAGATGAAAGCAGATATTGTGCAAAAAACTTGGGGATAAAAAACCCCAGAATTAAGTACAAAGTCAGACCAGCAGAACTGTCAAATGTGTTAGACTATATTCACAGGCACTCATGTGTGACATGCAGACACAAAACATAAACATTTGTTTAGTTTGAGTAATACTGCTTTTTAGAGTGAAAGGCTGTTTTTTTAGGAGGAGGGCTTTTATCCACATGCTGGAATTTTAAATGTCTTATATCCTGCAAGGGCTGTTTGAAGCAGTTCCAGAAGGACTGCTTTTCATTAGCAAATGCTGACTCAACAATCTATAGAAATGCATTGAGTTTAACACAAAATTTAAAGAAAATTATTTGGGGTTACTTCTCAGAGGTTAAATAATTTCATTTGGACTTTATCGCTTCAATTGCTACAATCTATGAAGTTTAGTGTTTCAGATGTGTTATCACTTGAAAATCAAAATAATGAAGACAATACAATCTGGTCTGATTTCAGTGAAGACTTTGCTAACAGTACTTTTGATGACTTCCAAGTAAAGCGATTCCCAAATGTAATTTCTCAGGAAATTTTGAAATTCCAGGGGTTTGTTTAAATTTGAGAAAAAGCAAAAATTAAGCATTGGCATTTCTTAAGGACCATGAATGAATATCGAACTTCGGCAAATGCTGATCTAATTGTGTCCAGCAGCCCAGGGGTTTACTTCAAGTGAACAACTGCTTGTGTAGTTACATGTGATATACGTTTGGACATTCGTGCTGTAAGTTTGGACATGCAGTCTAAAAGACTGCCAGGGCAGGACACCAGAAGCTTTTCAAGCTGCTCTAATACAATCCAGAATACCGTTATTGTTTTTCCGCTACATAACAGAGTCTACATTTACACTTTTCCCCATTCATGGGTGTGTTAAAGGAGCTAAAAACTCCCTAAAAAGACACCCTGTTTGCACCTACACTGACAAACAGTAGGCTTGGGCACATTCACTGGCCTTGAGGCTCTGCAGTATGGCTATGTCCATGCTCTTGGCTTTTCTCATCCACCAAAAGAGAATGGTGTGAGAAACATGCATTTATCTATTTCAGCTTTATCAGATGGCAAGTAAAATACATCATGTGTTTACATTTCATATCAAACCACACTGGTTTAGACATTACTCTTTATGTACATTTTCAAAGCCCATGATTATTAAGTGAAGAACATGGGGTCAAAATCATGTCCATTCACCACAGGCTACAAAACACTTTGAAGCCAGCAGTTATCTATCTCAGAGAGGTTTACTCGCATAACTTTCTTGCCCATACCCCCACTTTGTTTTCTGTTCAGCCAGCCTGCAGCAACAGCCCTGAGAACCACAGATTCTTCCTTTCATCCTTTGTTCATCCTTAGTTCTTTACATACAGTTCATATCAAGTATCAACATCTTAATGGATAAGAATATCTCACAGTCACAAACTCTTCAAACTCAAGAAGCATCAATCTGCTCTTAGTAAAATCAGTAAAACAGCCTAGCTCCTCCACTGACAAAATTCTTCCAGTGCTGCTATGTACTGTAGGAATGGTCATGCACAGAACAAAGGTCTACCTGGCTCAGGAGCCTTCGTCCAACAGTAATCAACAGCAGATGCCCAGGGAAGAGTCTGAAAGCACACAGTGATGGTTTTCCCAGAAGATGCATTGTGGATCTTCTGTGGAAGCAGCAACATCTTTGCATTTTGTTTTCCAGAGTGAGATCTTCTTCCACAGATTTTTAGTGTTGTTTTTTCACCTGTGCTAACTCTCAGCATTCAGAATACACACCAGCAAGTACCACACCTAAATACACTGCATAAGGAAAAACATAAGATATTTTTGAACTGCTTATGTGCTGGGATCATGGATACCTGATCTTGTTGGAAAGAGGTAAGGAAAAATCAGTCTCTCTATTCTTCTTCCTCAAAACAGAAGGGTCTCACAGATCACTCTTTATGTGAAAGCATTTCCATACCTTTCTTATTTCCTTTCTCTGAAATTTCTCCAGTTCTTCACTACCCCTTTTAAGAAAAGGGGACACAAATGCTGTGGAGATTTCTGCAGTCTCTTTTGTTCTCTATTTCTTTTCTAATAATTCCTAACATTCAATTTACATTTTTATTGCCACTTCACATTAAACTGATGCTTTCATAAGAATTATTTATTATAATTCTAAGACCTCATTCCTAAGTGGTAACTTTCAATTCAGATCCCATCACTCAATATGGGGAGTTTAAGATTGCTTTTTTCCAGGGTATCACTTAGATTTATCTACATTGAACTGATGCTACCCAAATTTGCAACACGGTCAACCTTCAAGTTCGGCAATCAAATTAATACATTTAAAAGAAATCTGAATTGTATTTTATTAAGAAATACTCACTTGACTCTATTTCAGTGAAGAATCTCCCACCAATGACACCATGATAGTGTAGCATCAAGAGACCATCAAGAGCATCACTCGGTACCACTTTCTTTTGAGCAATGCCACTCTCTCTTACTATTTTAATGAGTCATTATGGTATCTTAGAGCCACAAGTCCTAGAGACAATGGAACAGAAGAAAATCTCACCTTTCATTAACAAAATTTCAAGTGCATTTCAAGCTACCATGGCAGTAAAAATCTTAAAAATGTGATACAATTGCATGGTCAAGAACAGTAAACAGATTAAAAGAGCTTAATGTTTCTTCATTTTTACATCCATTTTAAGTCTATTTCATGCTTTTTGAAGAACAGTTTTTAACTGGATAGCAGAATTATGATAGCGAACATGAGACACATATATACTTACAGTCTATCAGATTTATTTAGAAAGGCAGTGCGTGATATATTACTGAAATAGCCTAGAGTCAATTGAGCTTCTCTTTTAGTTTTTACTTTTTATTTCAAGGAATCTGGAAATGCTGTCAAATGATTCATGTCATCAAGACTTTACAAGTTCTTGAGAACATCTTGGTGAGCGAAGATTTAATATGTTCAGGAAAACACCACACAGACCACAAAGACTTAATAACAAGTAGCCTGGTAGTGAAGATTCTGATGTTGGAGACTCCTATTTAAGACCGGATGGTGATCTTATCTCATTACCCAAATGAGTGTTCTGCCCCACAGTCTCTTGACTAGCCTAGGAAGCATGGCTTACAATCTCTCTTAATGGAGCTGTTTTGCCATCAGATACTGACACCCTAATCTGAAGCAAACTGAGTTAGAAAAGCAAAGCATGAAAAATACAAGCATTAGGAAAAAAAAACCCACTAATTTTATATAAAAAGTTTATGGGGTATATCTACAGATATGGATAATACTTTGCCTCTGTGACTCCTTTGTTTTCTTTTGTGGTTTTTGTTTTTAATATAGTCAGACGTGTTAGCAAATGTATACAGATCGGGAATGTAAACACTATGGTTTATAGATGATGTTAGAAATTATTTACCATCCAAAACACGCACAGTTTAAAAAAGTTTTGAGGGCAAGCTCTACTCTCATCTAAGTACACATCACTAGCTAAAAAAGAAGCACCAAAAGAATTAGTGGTTGATTTAGAAAACTCTTAATTTTCTAAGTTCAATTCTTTGGAAGTACCAATTATATTAAAGTGCATTAAAAAAAAATAGTACTTTAAAGTCATCTCGAAAATAAATAGCTCTTCTACATCCTCCTAAGTGGTAATAAGTGGTAAGCATTATAATGTAATACATATGCACACTCCCAGTGTTCACAAAATCTGTGAAATTTCCATATTTTGCCTGGCATGATATGATCTACTTTTAAATCATGACAAAGGAAAGTTTTTTTCGGTGATCATTACATTACACGCTATAGAATCATAGAACAGTTAGGGTTGGAAAGGACCTTAAGATCATCTAGTTCCAACCCCCCTGCCATGGGCAGGGACACCACACACTAAACCATGTCACCCAAGGCTCTGTCCAACTCAGCCATGAACACCGCCAGCGATGGAGCATTCACAACTTCCCCGAGCAGCCCATTCCAGGGCCTCACCACCCTTACAGTAAAGAATTTCTTCCTCATATCCAATCTAAACCTCCCCTGTTTAAGTTTGAACCCGTTACCCCCTGTCCTCTCACCACAGTCCCTAATGAAGAGTCCCTCCCCTGCATCCCTATAGGCCCCCTTCAGATACTGGGACAATAAATGTAAATAATATCTAACATTCACATATTATGTCATAAGGATTGGATAGGCTTTTATCCAGTACAAACACAAGAATTCATGTTTCATGTCTTTTATTTCTATTAAAAAGGCAGATTAACTCTTACCATGCCATATTCCTCATTTTCATTTTATCAAAGCAGTCCTTCTTTAATCTCTCTGTCAGTGTAATTATGAAATGTGAATTGTCACATTTCTAGTGCATTTTATAGTCCCTGCTCCGATAGCCCTATGATTTGCACTTTTAATAGTGCACCACTGGAGAGAGGTTGGCACAAAGACCAGTGAACCTTGGCAAAGCATTCGCTCCTTGCTCTGGGACCCAGGTCATAACTGAGCTTCATAACCAGACAAATTAATGAAGGCAAACACCTCCCATCTGTTTCACACAGTAAGATCTGCCTGATAGACACCTGTCTGTCACCTGAAGGAGAGGACACATAGCTTGTTGCACTGGGTAAGGATAAGGACAACACTCCAGACCACATTGTCAGGCTAAAACCTTATTTTGGTGAGAGTCTTCCCAGGGCAACAATCTATGACTGCCCCACCTCAAGAGCCCTGTGTCTTCTGTTCAATGGAGGAGATACGTTAAATGATCTCTGCAACTGCCTTGTTTGCTGCAAATGTCTTTAGCAAGTCAACCTGAAACTTGCTGCCGTAGTATTTTCATTAACTGCTTTGTTGCTGGGAGTTTATTTAGATTGGTTTAGTGGGTAAATGTGAGAAACTTCTTGACTTCAATTTGCCCCACCTACCTTATCTGCTCTTAGGTGGCTCCAGGTCCACCCAGCTAACCACTGCTCTGGTGGTGGGCTCACTATCAAAGCACTATCAATCACCACCCAGGCACACATAACATGTATTATTTATACAGCTCTCTCTGATCAGTTGGTGCCTCCTGTTCTCCTGTATCACTCTGGCCATCCTCCAAATTACAATACCATCACTAGAGTACATATAAACTCACACAAAGTCTTCGGCCATTTCCTTTCAGGTTGAGAGGATGTTTTGAGATCAATTGAGGTTGTTTCGAGATTTCCAGCTTTGGGCAGATGATTATTGAAACTGAAACGGTGCTACAGATTTTAGTTTTTGCACTTTTTGACCTTTCCAAAAGCTGCCAAGTACACTAAGTACCAAAACCTAAGAAACTGGGGAAGCTTAGATATGTCAAACCTCGAATATTCATTTCCACTTCAGATTATGACAGAAGCATCAGTCATTCTATTGTGCCTGAATCACTTCAGTGTGTATACATTACAGACACACAGCAGGTAAAATAAAGCCCTAGCTTTGTTTGTAAGCACCAGTCTTATACTGGAGGTGCAAAAGCATCACTAGCAAGAAAGCTGGGGTGATAATGTCTCAGCTGTAGGATAACAATCCTAAAGTTCTGTAGATGTAAAAAGGATTCTGGCTGTAACATCATCAGTAAGTGGCAGTAAACATGAAAGCAATGCTAGATGGTAAGATGGATGGGAAGGGTCATAATGATATTACCATTACCTAGTCATTTGATTTCAAGACTCCTAAGGACTGTCAGAGTGGCACATGCCAAGTGGTAGAAAGAAAAGGACCTGCTGAAAGTGAATAACCAGCTCCTAGAAAATAAAAGTATGCTCATCTTCAGATTTTAGACAGTCTTCATAGAGCCACATAGTTCCAGGACCTAAGTGATACCTGTGCTACTCTGTTCAAAAAGCAAGCTAGAACACTCTTCCTTCAGAAGACACTGACCTTATTTGTGGAGGTAATCTTCATGTTGTTATGAAGTGAGAAGCTTATTGAATCACTTGTTAACTTGGAGTGATTTGCCGTACAACTGTTGGAATTTTTCATGAGTGAATTCCTTGAGTGGTTGTGGGAAAGTTCTATGCAAGATAGGAAACAACTTGTAAAGTATTTTGACTGGTATTCCAGATTTGTGAGTGTGTCTCATGTTCTGCATGACACTATATAGAACAGGCAGAACAGTACAGTACTTTTTTCTATTATTCATAGCAGTTTGCTTTCTATTATTCACAAGCAAACAGTCTATGGTGGAGTGATTCGCCAGCTCAGCCCATGCTCCAGCAGCACTCCTGCATTCCTCAGAACTAGGAAGCTCTCACACAGCAACATCTGTGGGCAAAGCTCTCTCCTGACTCCAGCAGTGCCTGAGACTTCCTGCAAGGCCAACAGGCCACAGTTATTCATGTCAGTGTTCTCCTTGACCCCAGCTACAGGACAAACCCTGGACATGAGACCTTGCAACCCCTCCATGAGGCCAGGGCACAGCAGATTGTTTCCTCTGCAAGGAAAGCTATCACAAGCACAATACACTGGTTTGGGGATCTCTACCACAGCTCTCTACAAAATGATGAATACACCAAGTCTCACTCTATAACGTGTTATGTGGCTTGGGACCAAGACAGAGAAAGGACTATGGTCAACAGTTGCAGAAGGAAGTCTATACAGCAAAACTAAAACCCACTGTGGGAAGAAGAGTTTTAGGACTTTCTTGAAGACTAGTTCTGAAGGTCTATTAAATATCAGAAAAGTCCTTGACCCTGTTTTATCCCAAATGCGAAGCATATTTCTTTATTTACATATTCATTTGCATACCACAACATAGGGAATATTGGAAAAAAATCATCAAAACAAACCCATGTTACTCTAATATGCACACTTCTGCCTCTGTAGAGTGGATAAAAAGAAGACAGATGAGTAGTCATGCTTGCTTATTATCCTCATGATAAGTTTTCCAGATACGGCGATGGTAAACCCATTTTGAATAGCAAGCACTTACTTGATTCTATTATTCTGCAATTTCTGTGGGAGATTTCTTGCCACCTTGGAAATGATATACTTGGTTCTAGAAAGAAAAAATAGCTTTACCCAGAGGTCTAAGTAATTCAGAAATACGCCATGCAGCATCTAAAACAAAAGTCTAATATCAACACACTCAGAGGTAGATTTTATGACTGTTAAATATACATGTTGCGAAGATTAGATTTACTGTTTTGCTCATATTGTGTTATTCATTTATAACATTTGGGTACTGAGCAACATAAACTTATTTTATGGTTCTTTCATCCTTTCTCAAAAGGATTCCAGGCTCTTACATAGGCAAATTCAACACCAGGTTTTCTGGGACATAGGCACTGCACATACAAAGGTATTATTTCTGATGGATAACACTCTTCTAAGGTCTTTTCATGATCCATTAATTTACAAATTACTTGGCAGAGTAGGGATAGTGAAGGGCTTAATTTCAGTTATATGTTGATCTTTTTCCCTTGAAGAAGCTCTTATTCAAAAAGTAAGTAGAACTAAAAATAACGTGTTCTCTTAGATTGACTCTGGCAGGTCTGATAGAATTTAACTATTTTATCCTTTACTTATCAAAAGGTGGGCAGTTGGGCCCATCCCTGTCTATAAATAGGAATATGCGCAGAAGAAAAGCAAAATAGGAAAGAATAATTGTTAGGCTTGCTTCATTCACAACCCGGATAGGAAAAGCAGTGCAGTTGCTGTGGAATAGAATTTACAGTAAGGAATGAATTATGCAAATACACACCACCTAAAGATTAAGATCAAAAACAACTCGGTAAAACTTTTCAACAGTGCACTGGCAAACTGACTTCATGGCAGCCAGATTTCCAGCAAAGCGTCCTACCTCCACTTTGTCAGCCCTAATCCAACTCAGTTAAACCAGAAGTAAGTTACTACTGACAGGTTATTTAGAGGTCAGTGAGAAATTAGTCTCAAGGTCCATCTTGTTTGAAGAGAATATTGGTGCTTTTGCTCATGGCTCAAAGAAGAGACTAAACAGCAATAAGCATAATTATGGAAGTATTTTTTCCCACTAAATGCTGCTCCCCACAAGGAGAGAAGCATAGGGAAATTTCCACTGACAGCATAAATTGGCTTTATAGCTGCTACCTCAACATCTAAAGCTGTTATTTATTTCTCTCTTCTCTTTCTTACAGCAATAATAAAACCCAATAGCCCTCAGAACTGAGGGAGTATCTGCTAGTAAGCTGAAGAAATGACAGAATTCTGACCTCAGGATTCAACATTGCTGCAAAACAGAATCTGGCCACGTACCTGCAGTACAATATTTCAAGAAATCCAGATTAGCCGCAATTAAGAGATCTCTTCATTGCTGACAGGGTGTGGCAATATGTAAGGAACTCACAGCATCCCGAGAAGGAGTTTCTTAACTTACTTCTCATTATATTCAATGGTTTCTGTTTCACAACGATAATATTTACATAGAAATTTCTCTTGCAAATTATACCAGTCTTCAGTATCAGCTAAGATGAAGCTAACATAAACTTTAATATTACCACAATCTTTCCTCATTCTGGAAGAGCAGAACACTCTTTTTCTTCCACATTATCCCAGAGGCATTTCCTGACAATGCGTGGTCAGGTCTCAGTTTCTTGAAGTTCCCACAACATTTTCAGGCATTAGGATTGATGGTTATGATCATGCCACAAGCGTAATTGCCATAAAGAGATATCCATTTAATGTTCGTGTAGTAATTCTTTTATCTCTTTTAATAAAACTTATGAAACCAAGAGCAAAGTTTTGTTCAGAATCAAACGCAAACATAGCTGTCTGTTCCATGGTGTTGTGGTTTGGCTCTCCAAAGGGGCTTCTTTACATGTCAGTAAATCTGTCTGAGAAAAATACAAAAGAAGATTCATTATGAAGGTAAAATTGTCTGAAGTCCAAAAAATCATGTAATTTTCTTGAAACAAGCACACACATGAAATTCAAGGGATATATGGGAAAAAGCTGCTTAAGCACACCTGAAAAGATTTCAAATGGAAATTGTGGATTCTAAGTTACCTCTGAAAATATCCAGCCATCAGTATACAAGCAAGTCAAATGCAGTCTTGTTTTATTGACATATAGGACACACTCACTTCTTACAGACAAGTTTTCAGTCCCTAATCACCTATATAAAATTGATCTAGTTAAAACTTTTCAAAATTTCAATTTGGAGATCAGCCACAGTAGCAGTGGTGCTACTACTTAATAAGTTCTTGGTCTTGAGCTGAGTACAGTAACACTGTGTGCATCTTAGACTACAAGAAAGCATGAGGGGAAAATATAATCTTTTAAAACTCTACGAAATGGAGTTGCTTGATGTAATCATTTCTGCCTTGTGTTGGTGATGGGCTACTGGATTGCACAGATTCGTCTCCACTGACATGTGGTAACCCATTAAGCCACTGTAACTCAATTTCATGTCTGACTACATAGACAAAATTGAACCGATAGAGTTTGAGCAAAGTTTCACATCGTCAAGGCTGCCTCGGTCTTCCTAAAGTAATAGATAATTTTCCAAAAGGGAGAATGTGTTGAGCATTTCTCTGGTCTAAGGCTTCATATACCCCTAAATATTACAGTGCCCATTTTAACAATACCGAGACAGTTAAACGGTACATCTGGTTATGCGCACTGTGTGATATTAGCATAGTCCTACTGCACAGTTACTGCTATGCAGAAGGACTACTTCTTCATTAATAGGGATCTTAAGCCCTGCGCAATTATATCCATGCTTACAAGCTGTAGCAGTTGTCAAGTAGTTGGACCAGCACAAAAAAATCCACCCCTTTTTGTTAATTAAGCAAGGTCAGCTTGGACGAGTTGGTGAGTTTTCAGCTGGCATGTAATCTAGCTTTCTCAGTCATAGCCTCGCACACTTCTAAGCCTTTTTATGTGTAAGGCAGGTGTAGATGAGAAGTTTGCAGACAGCAGGCAGAATCATGCTGTTATGAATGCAGAAAAAACATGTGGAAGGTAACAAAGGCAGCTAACAAACAGACTTTGTCTGAACTCCAAAGCACACAAATGAGTCACCTCTAAGGCGTGAATCACAATGATATGAACTATCTCTATAAGAAAGTGCTGACCCAGCGTGGGAAGCACAAAGCGTTTCGTACTTGATTGCTGAAATTGTAGTTGTTTCATGAACTGCACATGGGCAGTGTAAGTTTTTGCCTGCATTGAAACAGTCGGCATGTTTTTGCTGTTCTAAAACTGAGACCAAATAGCTATTTTGATTAAAGACCTAAAATAGTCAGAAATTTGTTGAAAATATGGGAAAAGCAGATTCACACTGCTTCTCTTTACTTCCAGAACAACACCTAGTGTTCGTGTTGTTTGAAGGCATGCACCTGCATTTGAAGACTGAAGACCTGCTTGCTCCTGGCATAACATGTAGGATTTCCAAAGCGGTGCAGAAGTCAGTGGATCTAGTGCCAATGCTAATCATTTTTTAAATGATCCAATGCAACAGACATCAAGGCCATCAGTATTTTTCCAATTACCACAATGTACAGGTCATTTGGATAATGACCATCATCCCAGAAGAGCACCAACAGATTTCTGTGCCATTACACCTTGACCAGAGGACTCATGTGCAGTGTACATCATTTTGTTCTCTGAATTGCAGCAGGATCAGGCCCACCTGCCCACTGCAGTCTCTGTTGACCTGACAAACACTGCAAGTAGTGTGGCGGAAGGACTGGCTCTTTTCCAGCTGCTAGGCCTCTTCCTTCACAAGGAGCAGAGAAGTTCAAACAGAGGCAAGGACGAAAAATCAGGTGCTTTGAGGAAAAGAGAAGAATGAGCTGAGGTTTCAGAGTCAAGCAAAGAGAAAGGGATGAGGTGATCACCACCACCCGTAGACTGCACATGTGCCAACACTAAGCTGCATCCAGTGTTTCTCAAAAAATAGTGCACTTCTCTTTCCCCTTCCAGGATATCTATTAGTGTATTATATAAGCGAGGGAAGAAGAGGAGAAAAGACACAGTCGTACCCACAGGTCTGAAGATACTCTGGCAGCAAGAACACGCAACAGGCAGCAGAAACAGCATTAGAGTCCTTATAAGCAAAGGACAACTCAGATTAACTATATTCTCATGATAAGGAGCAGTGTGAAGTATAGATTAAGGGTTAAAGAAATAGGAGCATCTCTGAGAATCTATTGGCAGGGAAATCTTCCGAAGCTCCCTGAATTTGGAGAAGGCTGAGGTTCTTAATGACTTCTTTGCCTCAGTCTTCACCGGCAAATGCTCTGACCACACCACCTAAGCCTTGGAAGGCAGACGCAGGGACTGTGAGAATGAAGACCCTGGGCCCACTGTAGGAGAGGATCTGGTTCGAGACCATCTTAGGAACCTGAATGTGCACAAGTCCAGGGGACCTGATGAAATCCATCCGTGGGTCCTGAAGGAGCTGGCAAATGAAGTTGCTAAGCCGCTGTTCGTCATATTTGAAAAATCATGGCAGTCAGGTGAAGTTCCCAATGACTGGAAAAAGGGAAATATAACCCCTATTTTTAAGAAGGGGAAAATGGGTGAGCTGGGGAACTACAGACCAGTCAGTCTCACTTCTGTGCCTGGCAAAATCTTGGAGCGGATTCTCCTGGAAGGCATGCTGAGGCACATGAAAAACAACAAGGTGGTTGGTGACACAGCCAGCATGGCTTCACTAAGGGGAAATCCTGCCTGACAAATCTGGTGGCCTTCTATGATGGGGCTACAGAACTGATGGACAGGAGTAGAGCAGTTGATGTCATCTACCTGGACTTGTGTAAAGCCTTTGACACTGTCTCACATGACATCCTTCTCTCTAAGTTGGAGAGACATCAATTTGATAGGTGGACCACTCGGTGGATAAAGAACTGGCTGGATGGCCGCACACAAAGCGTTGTGCTCAATGGCTCAATGTCCAGCTGGAGACCAGTAATGAGTGGTGTCCCGCAGGGATTGGTGGTCTTGTTCAACATCTTTGTCGGTGTCATGGACAGTGGGATTGAGTGCGCCCTCAGCAAGTTTGCCTGTGACACCAAGCTGTGTGGTTCGGTTGATACGTTGGAGGGAAGGAATGCCATCCAGAGGGACCTTGACATGCTTGTGAGGTGGGCTGATGCCAACCTGATGAAGTTTAACCATGCCAAGTGCAAGGTCCTGCACCTGGGTAGGGGAAATCCCAGGCACAGCTACAGGTTGGGCAGAGAAGAGATTCAGAGCAGCCCTGAGGAGAAGGACTTGGGGGTGTTGGTCAATGAAAAAATGAACATGAGCCGGCAGTGTGCACTTGCAGCCCAGAAAGCCAACCGTATCCTGGGCTGCATCAAAAGGAGTGTGACCAGCAGGTCGAGGGAGGTGATCCTGCCCCTCTACTCTGCTCTCGTGAGACCTCACTTGGAGTATTGTGTGCAGTTCTGGTGTCCTCAACATAAAAAGGACATGGAACTGTTGGAACAAGTGCAGAGGAGGGCCACGAGGATGATCAGGGGACTGGAGCACCTCCTGTATGAAGATAGGCTGAGAAAATTGGGGCTGTTCAGCCTGGAGAAGAGAAGGCTGCGTGGAGACCTCATAGCAACCTTCCAATATCTGAAGGGGGCCTATCAAGATGCTGGGCAGGGACTCTTCATTAGGGACTGTGGTGAGAGGACAAGGGGTAATGGGTTCAAACTTAAACAGGGGAAGTTTAGATTGGATGTGAGGAAGAAATTCTTTACTGTAATGGTGGTGAGGCACTGAAATGGGTTGCCCAGGGAAGTTGTGAATGCTCCATTGCTGGCAGTGTTCAAGGCTGGATTGGACAAATTCTTGGGTGACATGGTTTAGTGGGAGGTGTCCCTGCCCATGGTAGGGGGGTTGGAACTCGGTGATCTTAAGGTCCTTTCCAACCCTAACTATTCTATGTTTCTGTGATTCTATGTCTCCAAAGAGGTCAGGAATTGTCCAAGAGCAACAAAGACCCATAATAGAATGAAACAGTTTCATTTATCTCACACTGAAGAACAGGATTTTATAGTTTAAATTTCAAACAGGTGAAACATGGGAGCTGGACATATCAGCCACTTAAACTCACCTTCGTAACTTCTGTCAAATTGTGGAAAGGGGGAGGGCAGGGGGGAGCATGCTGTTCATCTAGTTCAGGTGGATCATCTAAGCAGATAATTTAGTCTCTGTGATATCTAAATCATGGCCTATTTATTTTAAATTCCAATAAAGTGCTAATTAGTGCTAATTACAGTAGCAGGGATAGTGATGTGGCCATTCACAGACAAAGAACTTGGCAGACACCAAACTCTACTTACACATAGGTCAGCAAAAAGAAAAGAGCACGCTGCACTTTGTCACATCTCATTTGGGTTGCCTTCAAAATGCTGAGCTAGAGGCAAAAGACACCATGGTTCATTTCTAATTCCCTGTCCAATCTTCTCACCCTTAATTTATTTTAAAAGTTTAATCAGAAGTTCATAAAACTCAGATATAAATTTTTAAGTAAAAAAAAAATTAAGCACCTGAAGGAAAGCTTTTTAGGAACCCTTGTCGGGCCCAAGTTTCATTATGAATAGGGACTTCAGCAGTTCACTTTTCTGCAAATGCTACTGTGATAAAATGTAACTTTCATTCCCTTTCTGTTGCTTCAGGGATGTGTCATTTACGGAAAATAAATAGAAGACTTCTATCACAAAGAAACCATGTTCCATTCAGGGTCAGTGGAAATCTGCACCTCACTCTGAGGTTCCTGGCAGTATAGTAATAACTTTTCTGCAGAAGCTGTCACCAACTGCTAGAAGCTTTGGTGCTAATAATGAAAGTTCTTGTAGATATTCTTAGCATACATATAATGTAATATTTGCAGAAGAAGGAACCGGGCTAAATTTGGGGGGTTCAATTTACTGTTGCTCAATCATGTTGATGATATTAATAGCTCTTTAAGGAAGTCAGCTGGCTTGGGAATGTTCTTGGAAGTCCCGAAGTCAAAGTGTTTTGACAAGATCTCTCTCCAAAGGCTCTTAAAGAACCCAAGTTACCAGAAGGATGACAATTCTTTAGCAGATTAATGATGTGTTGGAGCATAGTAATAAATTGTTTTCACCATGGGAGAGAAGCGATCACACATCTGCTCTTGAACTTGTTCTCTTCAGTGTATTCATAAATGATCTTGAAAAGGGAATTAATAATGAGGTGGCAAAGCTTTCTGATGATTCAAATTACTCAAAAAAGTCAGTACTTCAAAAGATGTCATTATACTGAGCACTGAGTGATGCAGCAACAGAAAATGTAGACATTATTTAATATCAAGAGATGAAAACTAATACACATTAGGGAAAAACCCTCTAACTGCACATACACAGTGATAAACAATAAATAAATTATTTATGATCACTTCAGGAAGAGTCTTGGACTCCTTGTTCAGACCTCTCTGAAAATATCTGTTCAGTGTTTGCTGTCAGATAGAAAATGCAAACTAAATGCTACAAATCATTATATAAGAATGAAAAGTCAAAATAAAAATATTACACTGATATAAATAATATAGATATAAATAATCGATCCATATCCAAAGGTTTATTAGCAGTGTGCATGACTTATGCTGGACAACATAGATGAACAGCAGTATGCTCCTATAAATGTATGAGTATGGATAAAAGTACTTTTTAACTTGGAAAAGATATGACTAAGAGGAACTAACTGCATTAAAAAGTGAGAACAGCATAGACAGTAAGTAAGGAACAACTGTTCATTATTTCTCATAATATTTAGCAGGCACCAAATACTGCAGTTTAAATCAAACATAAATATTTTTCCACACAATTCATAGCTATACTGTATAGTTTATTGCTGCAAGAATGTTGTGACTAACAAAAACATAACTGGGTTTAATAATAATCAGAACAATCTATAGAGAAAGGATTCAGCAAGGGCTAATAAATATATAATGCACTTAAATCTACAGTTTAAGTATTACATGCATTGCACACAGCTGGGGAAAGTATCACTCTGCCCTTGCCCTATTCTCGGCCTTTAAAGACAGTTAAGAAACTGTACCCTGTTCTGATTTAGTGTGGTCACTCTTATCTTATTACTTAGACCCAAAAGCCAGAAGTTTCATGATCTAATTATATCTGCCTTCAAGAAACAACTTAAATTTAGCTTCTATTTTCAGCACCAGGCAGGAAAGCCATCAATTCTCTCTTGCAATAAATACGGACCGAACATTGCTGGCACAATGATTAACTCCTTCCTCCAGCAAGCATACTCTGTACTGCTGCAGCAATCCCTTCTGACTTCAGAACAAACTCCACCCCTTATATACTCTTCTTCATCTTACTGTGTATCATAGTACAATCATAGAACAATTAGGATTGGAAAGGACCTTAAGATCATCTCGTTCCATCCCCCCTGCCATGGGCAGTGACACCTCCCACTAAACCATGTCACCCAAGGCTCTGTCCACCCAGGCCTTGAACACCACCAGCGATGGAACGTTCAGACCTTCTTTGGGCAACCTGTGCCAGTGACTCACCACCCTCACAGTAAAAAACTTCTTCCTTATATTTAATCTAAACTTCCCCTGTTACAGTTTGAATTGGTCTCTCAGCTTGTTCTTCATTATATTCACCATATTGTACTTTACTGAGTTCTGCATATAGAAGAGCATTTGTGCTCTCTTAAGACATCTCACCATATACTACATGCAACCTTTAGTCACATTGCACTGTATTTAAAAGCAATATATCCAATTATTTTATATTCGGTAGTACAATTTCATTTCCTCAAATAACTTTTATTCAGCTTTGTCTGCCAGAAAATTTCAGAGCGTCAAAAGGTACAAATCCTGCCTAGGATGTCATATATATATATAGATAATATATTTTCAACATTATATTCACCAACTTATTTCTGTCAACACCTTTATTGACCAGATACATTCATTTCTATGGTTATGAAAATAAGGTTTGAATTATAAAATCATTAGTTAAGTGGGTATATGAAGCTGCAGTTAAATATGGAAGAGGTGAGAGAACTGCAGAGTGCTCAAGCTCCAAGGCAGGGCTGCGCCTCAGCACTAGCAAGAAGGGAAGGTGCAGAAAACCAGCCCCGTCCACTTCCTCCCCTAAGCAAGCTTATGCACAAATTAAACTGGAGAAAAACAAGTGTGATAGATAATAGCAGAGCTTTTTAACAGGATTTATATGCTTCACTTCCACAGCATTTTAATGAAAATCGTATGCCTAATTCTTCTGGGTTCTTTTAAAAAACCCAGTCTGCATGATCACACCACACCACCCAAGTCTTTGAAGGCAGACGCAGAGACTGTGAGAATGAAGACCCTGGGCCCACTGTAGGAGAGGATCTGGTTCAAGACCATCTTAGGAACCTGAATGTGCACAAGTCCAGGGGACCTGATGAAATCTATCCTGGGGGCTGAAGGAGCTGGCAAATGAAGTTGCTAAGCCACTGTCCATCACATTTGAAAAATCATGGCAGTCAGGTGAAGTTCCCAATGACTGGAAAAAGGGAAATATAACCCCCATTTTCAAGAAGGGGAAAATGGATGAGCTGGGGAACTACAGACCAGTCAGTCTCACCTCTGTGCCTGGCAAAATCTTGGAGTGGATTCTCCTGGAAGGCATGCTGAGGCACATGAAAACCAACAAGGTGCTTGGTGACAGCCAGCATGGCTTCACTAAGGGGAAATCCTGCCTGACCAATCTGGTGGCCTTCTATGATGGGGCTGCGGAACTGATGGACAGGAGTAGAGCAGTTGATATCATCTACCTGGACTTGTGTAAAGCCTTTGACACTGTCTCACATGACATCCTTGTCTCTAAGTTGGAGAGACATCAATTTGATAGGTGGACCACTCGGTAGATAAAGAACTGGCTGGACGGCCGCACACAAAGAGTAGTGCTCAATGGCTCAGTGTCCAGCTGGAGACCAGTAACGAGTGGTGTCCCTCAGGGATCAGTGTTGGGACCGGTCTTGTTCAACATCTTTGTCGGTGACATGGACAGTGGGATTGAGTGCGCCCTCAGCAAGTTTGCCAATGACACCAAGCTGTGTGGTTCGGTTGATACGCTGGAGGGAAGGAATGCCATCCAGAGGGACCTTGACACGCTTGTGAGGTGGGCTGATGCCAACCTGATGAAGTTTAACCATGCCAAGTGCAAGGTCCTGCACCTGGGTAGGGGAAATCCCAGGCACAGCTACAGGTTGGGCAGGGAAGAGATTCAGAGCAGCCCTGAGGAGAAGGACTTGGGGGTGTTGGTCAATGAGAAAATGAACATGAGCCGGCAGTGTGCGCTTGCAGCCCAGAAAGCCAACCGTATTCTGGGCTGCATCAAAAGGAGTGTGACCAGCAGGTCGAGGGAAGTGATCCTGCCCCTCTACTCTGCTCTCCTGAGACCTCACTTGGAGTACTGTGTGCAGTTCTGGTGTCCTCAACATAAAAAGGACATGGAACTGTTAGAACAAGTGCAGAGGAGGGCCACGAGGATGATCAGGGGACTGGAGCACCTCCCATATGAAGACAGGCTGAGAAAATTGGGGCTGTTCAGCCTGGAGAAGAGAAGGCTGCATTGAGACCTCATAGCAGCCTTCCAGTTTCTGAAGGGGGCCTATAGGGATGCTGGGGAGGGACTCTTCATTAGGGACTGTGGTGAGAGGACAAGGGGTAATTGTTTAAAACTTAAGCAGGGGAAGTTTAGATTGGATATGAGGAAGAAATTCTTTACTGTAATGGTGGTGAGGCACTGGAATGGGTTGCCCAGGGAAGTTGTGAATGCTCCATCCCTGGCGGCGTTCAAGGTGGGGTTGGACATAGCCTTGGGTGACATGGTTTAGTGGGAGGTGTCCCTGCCCATGGCAGGGGGGTTGGAAGTAGATGATCTTGAGGTCCTTTCCAACCCTAACTATTCTATGATTCTATGATTCTATGGTCACCAGATGCATCAAGTATGACTAAATGCTTTCTTTTAATGTTTCCTAGTCATAGGGCAGATGAACCACATTCTGTATAAATTATAAACTGCAACTGAGTAAAGTGCAGGAAGGTCTGGATTAACCAAAAATGCAAGAGATGATTTTTAAAAGCTGTAGTTCCCCACTGGCCTTAAGAAGGCAGACACCAAGTGAATAAACACCAGAAGGCTGGTTCTGCAAATAAATCACAAATCCATTTCCAGAAACTTTAGAGCCTTTAAAATACCAATTTTGCAGCAATAGAAATAAGTGTCACAAGAAGTGCATATTTTGCTTCTTCATCTTTTTGCATCACTGAATATAAAACTGCTCTGCAAAGAGTGTGTAGATGCATGTATCACAAGGCAGAAGCTCTGTGAGCAACGAAGGGCAAAAGAAAGGGTTGGCGGGAGACCACGCACAGCAACAGTCCTCCAGAGATGCTGAGCCCCATGACCACCAGCAACGTGGGCACTCCAAAGAGTGTCACCCTAATTCAGGCTGATCCAGTTCAATTAACTTGCTCTGAATAATAAAACCTTACAGACAGAAGCTTTCTGACACTTTAGGAATAAAATGCCCCTTCTAAACTCTGTGTATCCTGTAGAATTTGGGTAAAGGACAGTGATTTATGACAAGGCCAGACGCAGAAGCTAAAAAAGGAGTGTAATGTAGCACACAAGTCTAATATGCTTTATGCATCTTTTTTCCAGCAGGTCTGGTTATACAGAAATCAATTCTGATGGTTTGAATCAACACTGTGTTAGCACACTCTGCTCCTTCATTTTGATAATTAACAGCAAGCTTTGCAAATGTTGGCTGAAAATTTTCCTAGGCAGATTCTTTTTTTTCAGCTTGGTTTCCTGAGGAAATGAAGCTTGTGTGCATCGCACTGTCTGTCTGTCAGGTCTGCTCAGCTTCAAGCAAACTGGACAGTGTAATCATTTTTTACATAGTAAAATCTTACGACAGACATGTACAACATTCAGCACATCATGGAAGGCAGCTCCCAAAGTCACTAATTCTGTTGCCAGCAGAGGAGAGCAGCAGTCAGTTAGGTTCAGCTGGTAGCAGCCACTGACCATGCTGGGCACATACCTTGCATGCATGCATCTCCAGAGCAGCATCTGCTGGGTCATTCCCAGTCATTAGGCTCAGCAATGGTTGCTAAAAGCCATGAAAAAAGCAAGCGCAACACAGTGGAAGAGGAGCTACGGGGAAATGAGGCATCTGACTACAGGGAGACAGAAGGATTGGAAGGTACTATGTTAGAAGGCACTCCAGTGTGATGAACATGACTGTATCACACTGCAAAAGATACAAAGCCAGAGCAAACCAGTCCTTATTAGTCCTGCCATCCAAGGAATGATCTACATCTGTTGGGTTTTTCCCTTCAACTCTCTCAATCCATCTCCAATTTTCCAGCTGGACTTACCTTTACTTACAGCTCCTGTGTACAAACCCCTGTACTAGCACAAAGACCTACAGAGACGTATTCAGTCCCCTGTTAAATGATGGGTGCAGCATAAGCGCATGATTAAACACATATTTGTATCATAAGCCAATGTTACATACGACGCAAACCAGTGACATATGATAAACCGTATGATAGATGATATGTAAGGGGACTTATGCAACAAGCCAATATGTTTATTTACATAAGCAAGTGCCAGTTCCACTTGCACACAAGAAGTTGCAATTGAAAAGCATGGCCTTCCATTGCGCTCACAAAAAGAGTACACGAGGGCTCACTTAAGATGGAGGCTGCCTTTTCTTCACATGCTTAAGAAGAAAAGACTGGTGCTGGTGAAAAAGCAGGTCTCTTTTCACAACTTCATGGGATGATAATAGGCATCTGTTGACAGCCTCAGCTTCCTATTGCAGAAAGGAGGATCATCACAAAGCACATGAGCACTTTCACATGTGCGTAACAGAGTAGTAAGAGAGAGTAGTAACAGAGAGTGGACCTGCGCCACCCCGTACGGCCACCAGGCAGAACCCTGGCAGACCCATCTGCACTTTAGGAAATGGTAATACATAACCTGGCTTTCAGTAACTCCTGACATCCCTCTTTCCGCTCATTGCCATTTGCAATAGAACCAAAGCAATAAGAAAAGCTATAGCATCCTCCCTCTCCAATACCGCAGTCTCAGCAAGGTTTCTCGTTTTTGCTTCGGAGGGCAGGGTTTTTAAACAAAAGGCAGGGAGAGCTGCAGGAGCAAAGACGGGCTCAGAAGCAATGCTGCTGCAAGCACAACAAACCCTTTGTCAGCTGCTGCATGCAGCCGGCAAAGCGGCACTTGAGCTGCCTGCGTGGCAGCTCTGCAACTACATCAAGCATCACGACTGGCACCAGCCCATTTGGAAAAAGAATCAGTATTCGTCACCTAGAACTCTTACTGGAGCAACATTAAGCTGGCAGGATCTTTATAAATTAGTAGCATTTAAACCAGAACACGCAAACTGCTGTCCTGTCTGTGACACAATGTTGCATTTAAAAAAAGCCCCCCAAAAATCAAAAGAATAAAAAAAAAAGAGAGAAAAATATCGATCTTGAAGAAATGAAGCTAATATGAAAGCCAAAAGACTGTGATGCCTCTGCCCCAAGGCCTCAGTAATGATAGTGAGTTGATTATATGATATGCCCAAATGATCATAATTACGATCTCATATATGCCTAGACGTCATAACAGAAAGGAAAGCCAAAAGACCTCAAAGTCCTTGCTACCCTGATTTTTAGGGAGGAAAGTGTCTGATCCCCCAGCCAGCTGGAAGGTATCAGCTATCTAACAGAGAGGACTCCTCTGCAGAGAACTGGCCCCATGTGTCCAAGGTTTTATAACCAGCAGTGCCTCTCCCTGAGGCTTCAGAGAAAAATGAAATTAAAAAGTCCAGGATTAACCTAGGGAATCAGCCTCTCGCCTCCTGCAAGCAGCCAGCTGCAGTCCTGGAGCACGAGACGAGTTTTAAGTCATTGTCTTAACGCAGAGCTGAGCCTGTGGAACATGTTGAGGGCAATGAGAGCTCTGTTTTCCCCAACGGTTTATAAAAGAAGAGAGTGACAAAGAACAAATATAAATTTGCAGATGTACAGATTGCACAGAAGAACTGACCTCTGCAGCCGTCCACAGAGATGCTCACCAGCCTGCTCCCACAGTCAGATTAAAGTGCATCCAATTGGATTAAATTCTTAGCAATGGCAAGTTTACCACCTACCTACATTGGAAATTATTCCTATGTGTAATCACCCTCAGCGCACCTTTATAGTGATTGAATTTTCCAAGCTTTGATTTTCAGCAATTGGATCTGTTCTGTTTTTTTTCTGTAAGACTGAAATCTACACTTGATTTAGTTGTTCCTTTGTTCCTAATACATTCATAATGCCTTCTTATTGTCTTAAGCTTTACTGGACAGTAATAATTCCTTATTTCCTTTGTCTTCTCTAAAAGTCATTTACATTTTGTAGATTCAATTTTCATTCCTAGCTATGCCCCCCTTTTCTATACTTAACATTGATTTCTTGTTTAATTATCACCTTTGTGCCTTCTTCTCTAGGCTAGCTTTCTTCTCCAAGGTAACTTACTTGTGCGCTCATTAAAGTGTAGCCTTTAGAATACCCAGCAGGATTTCCTTGAGAAGTCCCATTTTCCATTAAATCTTCCGCTTTCAGCACTTAGTTAGGGAAACAAGTTGTTCTGATGAACCAGTCGATTTTAAGTTTCACATACTACTGCCTGACACCAGAGTTTGTTTCCATAAAGCAGAAGGTACTGCGGTATCCATGAGTGCTTAGTGATCAGTGGCTGCCACTGCTCGGCGCATCAGAAAGTGCTCAATGCAGACACTTGCATCTTAAAACATCCTTGAGATTTCCCTGAGATTAGATCTTTATAAGATTTCAGGTGTTCTTTTTCCTAATTACATTCAGAAGAAGTCCTCATTCTGGATTGACTGATGGCAATGCAGTTTTTCCTCACACATTGTGGACAAGCCCTAGAAAGCGGTGTTCTCCTTTGTGACATAATTTGTCCCCTGCATGCCTGTAACAAATGCCCTCCAATCCCATGTTCTGCTTTGCTGTTAGTAAAATGGATGGAAATTTCTCCTATTTTCATGCTACATTAAAAATGTCATATTCATTATCCTCATTAAAATTTTGAAATTACTAATTTTTTTTTAAATATATCTTTTAAAGGTATTATGGAAATATTATTTCCCTCTAAAATACTAATTAAATAAAAATTATAGCTATTTTTCATACTTTGATATCTCCATGTGCAATATAATGTGGAGAAGTCAACTGAAACAATTTCCTTGTGCAAGTAAACTGCCAGTGTTAATGGTGGTGGTTTTGTTACTTGTTTTATTGGGTTTTTTTTATTCTCCACTGGATTCCAAAGTAAAACCAGAGTAGCAATGAATATTGACCAACTTTTTATTACATCAAACACAACCCCCAAGTCACTGTTGTTAAAAACCTGCAGTACTTAAAAATGTTTTTAGATATTTTCTGGCTCCTCTAAACCAAAACAAACAGATTTCTTATTCCACCACAAGTTATCATGTTGTATAGATATATGAGGTACAAAAAGGAAAAAAAGGCCCAAGTGCTACCATGCTCAAAGCAAAAAGGATTGCAATAAAAAAATTAACTCAAGTAGCCCCACTTACTCACCAGCACTACCAAGATGGAGCCATTCAAGTCATGACTAATCACTTAACTTCAGGCAAGTTCATTCACATTCACATCAAAGGAAAGAAAGAAAACACAAAGACCTAGTATGTCATAAGAATCACACTGGAGCTGGCCAAACACTGTTTCTTCTCCAAAGTTTTGAAGAATTTCTCTTTACTTCTGCATTTCTGACCCAAAGCTAGAAGAAAAGAGAGTGCACAAATGACAAATAATCCCCAAGGAGGTACGGCACCTGCAGACCCTAGTCTAAGATTAAACATCAAAAGTGTATTAAACAAAAACACCACTGTGGCAACACGGGAGTTTGAAGGAATCCCAGAATATGTTGTGGCTTGTTACAGCCTCCTCCCCAGGGCACAGCTCAGGGTTGTAAGCAACACGGGTCCAACTCTTCAAAAGAAGGCAAGAACTGAACCCAGGTCTCCTGTACTGTGGTTGAAGGCTGAAGTCATTGGGCTTTAGGGTAAAATAAGGAGAGCACCTTCCTTTTCTTGCAGAGGCTTTGCGAACTTCTGTGCTTTGCTTTCATTATATGTAGTCAAAAATGAAATGTATTACTGGGGTGAAAAGGGCCGGGAGTGCTGGTGGATCACAAGCTGAAGACGAGCCAGCCTGGTGCCCTAGCAGTACTAAAGGCAAATGGTGCTGTGGGCTGCCTCAGTAAGTCTGCAGCCAGCAAACCAAAGGACATGGTAATTATACCCTCCTCAGCACTTATTAGGCCACATTTGAAATACTCTGTCCAGTCTTTGTCCTCGTAGCTCAAAGGAGACATTTAAAAATGGAAAAGGGTCTAGCAGAGGGCCAACAAGATGATTAGAGGACCGGAGAACTTGACACATGAAGAAAGGTTGAAAGAATTGGGCTTGTTCAACATGCCAAAGAGGCAGCAGGGGTTGAACACTGCCTTCCAACACTTAAATGGTTGTTATAGAGATGATGGAGATTCTCTTCAGAAAGATGTCCGGTGACAAGAGTCAATAGGCACAAGCTGCTTCAGGGGAAACCCATCCAGGTATACAAAAAAATTATTCACCATGAGAGCAACCAAACTTTGAACAGATTGCCCAGAGAACTGGGAAAAATCCCTGGAAATCACTGTGCTTGACGGGCCCCTGATCATGATCTCCCTAGCTTTCTTCCAATCTCAGCTTTTGCATATGGTTTCATAACTATCAAGGTTTTGTTCTCACTAGAAAACACAAAACAAACACAAATACTCACTGCTACTAGAAATACATAAATTTTCAGCTGGGACTGCAGATCAAGAAGCAGACTTCTCATGTAGTTTCAGTTCAGTTTCATCGATGCATTCTCTATTCACCTTCAGCAAGGACTTTCTAAGATACTGCTATAAACTTCGATAGTAAACATAGAAACAATTAGCTGATTTTGGATGTCTTGAATGTTATCTCTTGAATTGTTGATAGGCACTTATTCAGTGCAATCCTACAAGCCATGTATGCTATATGCTGTTTTCAGGAAGCAAACAGTAGGAGACAGTTTCTTTACTCAAAATTTCAAGCACCTCTTTCTCAGGGTAACGTTGCAAGAGGTCCTCAAGTAGATGGTCTTCCTTTCTCCCTTTCCTGTGCCTTTCCACAGTGCTCCTGCCCCTTGCACACATCCACACAACCACAATAAAACTGATCCCCTTATTTTCAGGATGTCAAAAAAATTCCTTAGCTCCTCTAGCTAAGGCCTTACCATGACAGCCTGCTCTGGAGAGGATAGTTGAAGACAGGGAACTATTGCCGAGCAAAAGGAAATTTAAGGATTTTGTTTCAGTTTACTTGCACAGCAGGCCTGAAACAGCTTCAGAGTGACAGGGTACAACTGCAATACCACATACTCACATGCCTGTAAAACACTTACCTAACCATTGCAGGACAGTGATTACCATGTCAGTGCTATGCTGTAGTCTACATTAATTACAAAGTAGATAACCTACAGAGTCCTACTGGCAGCCAAAGCCAGACTCATCTTCCATTTGGAATGTTTCAAGAGTGAGCTCATAGGGAAGAATTCTGGATTAATTCTATTCACTATTTTGGGTGAATATATGGGGTGAACATATAGGGCCATGCTTTGGTGAAAACAAAAGATCAGTATCAGAGAATTTTACAGCTGAAAAATTGACAAAGTAGGAAATAAAGAAAATGGCACAGCCATTCTCTCTTGTAAACCACTGCACTTTAATTCACTTTCATTCATGTCCACATGAAAAACATATACATTATTAAGGATAAAAAAAATTGGTTATACATGTTGGAATGAAAATTAAACATTTACAAAATTGGAGACTGTATTTTCAACTCCAAAAGAAATTTTATCAGGTAAAAAAAATATGAAGCAGGAGAGAAGCACTACCATTGTATGCAACATCACCCAGGGCAAACCCAAATATTCTGGCTATCGCAGCAAGGTTATCACCTTGATGTATCCCCCTAATAAACACAATATCCAATGGAAGCTCATATAGAGGATCTCTGATAAAAGGTTATGACGAGAAATATGAAAAATGAAAATTTTGGTAGGAGCAATATATTCGCTCTTATGTCTTCCTCCACACTTCAGAAACAGAACAGGGAGAGCACGCCTTTGTTCAGCTCATGCTGTAATTCTCTCATTAGTAATACCATTGCTGACAGCTCTGATGTCCTTACTTAAGAAGGATGTTTGAAAACTTGAAAGAAACTACAGGAAAAACTGGTGATACAGAAATCTTGCCTTACGGTTAGAAACTAAAGCTCCCCAATGAGATTTGCTTAACAACAAAAGAGGGCCAAGATGCCTTGATCCCAGCCTTTAAGTATTTTCATTGAATAATGTCCAGTGCTAAAGGCTTTTTTAATCCAGCAAAGATTCAACAAGTTAAGTCAAAGCTAAATTCAGATCACAAATAAAACACTTCACCTGAACAGCGAGTGTTGGTATAGATGTGGTGGACTCTTTGTTCTCTGAACTCTTTAAATATGAACAAGACATCTTTCTAATGAAGTTAACCTTGAAATAATGGTCTTCAAGCAAGACTTATAGAGCTGTGGTCAAGGCTAATGTTGGACTGGATTACATCACCAAAATAATTGGGCTCTTCTTGTCTTCAAGTCTATGCAGCAATCACATTGAGACGTGTTTGTAATTCATTCTAAGTGTATTTTGTAAATAATTATTAAAGCATTACTACACCCTTACTGATATATTGAAAGTTATTTTCATGTAAATGGGCTACTTTTATAAAGAACATTCTGACTACTGTCCTAGGACTCACAGATATAAGGAATTACATTTTAACTGGGATATAGGAAAATTTACACATAGAAATTCAATGGCTGATCTGTTCAGTGCTAGCTTCAGAAGTCCTACAGAGACTGAAAAATATTCAAGTAATTCTCTAGTGTCATATTTGCCTGAAACCCCAGCTGCTTTTTATGAGAGCTAAGAATCTCCAATATTGTACTAGTGCTTAGCTATTGGGTGTGTTAGTTTATGAGGTTCAACAAAGAACATACCTTGTTTATTAACCTTTCATTAAACCCCTCACAAACTCAAACACTGGCAAGAGAACAAGAACAAAAAGGCACATGAATGTTATCAGGAAACGTATATATTTATCACTTTCCGATTTCTCCAGCACTTGACAGTCTACTTGATAACCATTGAATTTTCATTACTTTCATTGATTTGATCAACTCCTTTTAGTTCAGAACATGAATAAGATTAAATGTGAAGAGCCAAAATAAAATTCCCTTTCATAAAGCATTTGTCTTCATGCAGAATTCACCAGCATAATTACATCCCTATAGTTCTGATGGTATAACTCTCCATGTGGACGCTTGAATTCTACAGGCATTCATGCAAGATTAAAAAGCATCCACAAGGCATAATTATACTGCTATAGTCTCTGGTAAATTTTCTCATATAAAGAAGACCTTTCTATGTTGAAAAGAGAGGTTATTTGGGAGGAAAAAAAAAAGGGGGGGGGGGGACAAAAACAGAAAAGCCCTTTGATTTCCTAATGTAGAAATTTTATGAGGTTTTCTGCTCTTCAGTTACAACATGCCATATAAGCATGCACAAAAAAAGATTACAAATATGAAAACAAAGGTTCCTCAGATGATTCATTTCAACTGACCTCTGGTCAAAGCACATTGACCCAAAATGATATCACAATTACACAAGGATATTTACCAAGGTTTGAGAATTTTTAAAGATCTAGGTAATTTTGCCTTTTAATATCATGGGTACAATTGATTTGTGGCATATGTGATCACCAATTCTGCAAAGTAGCTTCTGTAAGCTATACTTAAGCAGCAGACTGTTTTGTACCACCGCATAAAAATGGATCTGAGCTCTCAATAGCATAATGAGAGAGAAAATGGCAGAATTACAGTAGGTTTTGTATTCTCTGTATAAAAGATGAACATAATAGGTCTGCTCTTACCATAGTTCCTTCCCCTTGTAGCTTTGTGCTAGAAAGCATGACTTCCAATGCTCAGAGTGCGTAACAGGTTAAAAAATGTACAGTCTGCAGAAATAAACTAAATTTAACTCCACATTTCCCCTAGGTTTTCATTACAGAAGAAAATTAAGGTTGTCTGGATGACTTCTGTGTGTTTTCTTTTTAAATATATTTAATTTCATTGAAATACAATATTTTCACTACATTTCCTAGGTTTCAATTATTTTTGTGTATACCTAATTTACTTCTGAAATATTTTAGCATGAATATTCTAATACATTCAGCTTTTACACAGTTTCTTGGCAGGGATTCTTCTTGGATTTCTTTTCTTTACAATTATTAAAAACTGTTATTCATGAGCACCAAGGAAGAATCACAAATACTGTATGGTTTTAGTAATCCAAATATACAGGGTGAAATCGACATATTACTTTTTAATGTCTTCATATCATCATAACAGCATGAATGGTCAAAAGCGATGAAGTTTAACACTGATTTACAATTGATCATTAGATCAGAGATGTCAATTATTATGAGAGGACTCAAGACTTCTTGTTTCTGAGTCCTAACTATAGTGAGGCATACTTAGAATGCAGATGGAGACCAGCAGAAAAATACATGAAAGCTTCAGCACCAGTCACCCTGCACTGTTCAGAATGCAAGTTAGTAAGTAGTTAAGGGGTAGGGAAGGTAGCTGGAACAGGACTAAAAAACAGCCAAGTGTTGAGAGAGCATCCATTTAATGCATGGCATAGCTGAGTTCAGCTCCATGTTGCATCCAGGTCTGCATCTTCTACCTCCCAGAAGCACAGCCTCATTGTTACTGCCATGGAAGCTGGAGTATTTAAGGAAAGATGGGTTTGCCTCCAGGAAATGGGATGGAGAGCATTCTATCCTTGGGCAATCTATCTGCTCCTGACTAGCTGAGCTCTGATATCACAGTGACTAGCCTTAGAGCTCTTGACCCCACCTTGGTTACTGGATATATAGTCACAATTAGTCCCAGTGAGATGGTCAATGGATTTCTAAATTTAAATCTGTATTTCTTTAATTCTATCCTGTACATAAAACTTGGATTAATTTTAGTTCTGTGATGAATCTGAAGGGTCTGTACTACTAATTTCTGAGATAATTCCTTACTAATTAAAGCAGCAAATTTCTTATAGCATCTGTTGAAAATAATTTTATTGAAACAGTGGGTGGTGGTATAAAATCAGTGAACATCTTACATTAAAGGAGGAAATAAGGTCAAGTACAAGAGAATATATTTTCACATATAAATCAGGTAGGTTTCCTTTGCTTTTAGTACAACACAGATGCGATAGCTCGGGAGGGGAACCTGCTCCTCTATCACCTTTCAGAGGTTTAATAAGAAAACTTCAATAAATCTTTTTGTAGCAATTTAAAGCACTTAGTTTAACAGCCTGCTGAGGTACAAACATATACTCTTTAACTTGCTGTGTGGTCTGTATACTCTCACAGAGGCGCAGACCTAGCTATAGACACGCTTGCTTCCTCCTGCTTCCTCTTGCTGCATCAGGCTACCTGCAGGATTCAGTGAACTCTACTTCAAAGCCTCCTTGCTCAAAAATTTGCACAGTCTCCTTGTGTCTCCTACCTTGCCTCCTAAATACGGTCAGACTACAGTACACAAGCCTTTGGAACAGATTATTCCAACACTGGAAGCAATTATTTTTAGCACAAGTCAGTTATGTGAGTTTCTGGAGACCTATGCAATAATCACTGTGACTGCTCCTCAAAATTTTCCAGAGCCTCCTACACCACAATATTCAGGTACATAACTATACACTACACATTCCTGCAACTAGTAGAGATGTCTCATTCATTCTTTAAAACAAAACCCAAACTTACTGCCAGAGCTGTGACCAACACCTTTGTGTTTAGTAAACAGTGGCAGCTGCATTTGTACTGTACATAGAAAAGAAGATGAGAAAATATTGTGTTCTGGCTATAGCAGCACACACTGCTGCAGAAACTCTTTTTCTGCACACTGAACATAGGAAAAAATCAGCAGTAAAACCTTAGTATTCTCTATCCTCAGAATAATTTCAGTTTATGTCTTGGTAATACAACCAAATTAACCAGACATATTAGAAGGACAGTTAGCAATGCTATCTGATCTGTGAGTGCACCAGCAACAACACAAGCTTTAAAATCCTACAAGCCATTTTGAGAATCAAACAGAGATTGACAGTATCTCTATTTTGTAGTGCCAACTTTCTGAACACTTCGCGTTTGTCATGAAACATATGATGGTGTTGGCAGCAGTTCCAAGTTAGCACTGGTCCCCTTTGTGAAAGCCACCGCCTAAACGAAGGGCTAGATACGGTCTCATCCTCAACAGATGTGAAGTATCTTTGCTCCACTGGGTGAATTATTGCTATCCAGGACAGGAGGTGGAAAGTGTGCAGGATTCTGCAGCACACAGAAAATAAGCTCCTCACAGTTTTGTAGGCTGTACACACAGAGACTTTCTATCACTTTTCAGCAACTCCAGCTTACATTATATCTACAGACTCACAGTAAGATGAGATAGTCACAGTGTTTAAACCTTCAAACAATCTACACTGCAAATCTGCCAGCCTCCTGTTCCTCAGAATGTTTCATCTCAGCTAAAAATTATCAGTTCACAGGGATAAGAGTGCAGAGGTATACAGCTGACTGTAACGCATTCCACCAGACAGCCTTTATGAATTTTTTAGCTGAGCTTTCTTCTGTCCTTGTTGTTCTTGCCAACCACATGCAGAACACTTTAGAGACAATAGTAATTCCCCAGAGGTTCACATGCACTATTCAATTCCCAACAATAAAAAAAAAAAACAAAAAACAAAAAAAAAAAAAAAAAAAAAAAAAAACCACAAAAAAAGCTTTTTTCTAAACTGAGTTTCATCTTGCATTTTCCTTCCTCCCAAATTACAGCTAACACCCAGAACTTGCACTTCATAGCTGAAAAGCTAGCAGAAATTGCCACATTCAATTAGCACAGCAGAAGCAGCAAACTAGAAATAGGATTTCATTCACTTTAATTCACTAGTTGGTTGCCATAAATACTCGTCTGTAAAACATGGAATTCTAAATACTCCACAGACATTATTTTCCTTTCATGAAGATGTTTGTTTACTTTGGCAGTGATTCTCTTGGGAGAAACTCTAATGACTTCCACTACCAAAAAAAACCCAAAACAAAAAAGAAACAGAAACTGCCACTAGCAAGCAAGAAAATATTAGTCTAATGTGCTGGTTAAACTCCAGGGCAAAAAGGAATAAAACCAGAGTAAATCACTGCTTTGCATTCTTGTGACCAGAACCCATACCCATCAAGTCCAGCAGGCAAAATAGCTCTCATAATTTAAATCGGGCTTTGAGTAAAGGAAGAAAGCTGCCCATCTCCTGTGAATTATAAGACTTTGAGCTTTAAAAACAAACAAACAAAAACATAACATGGGTAGGAGAAAAACAGAATAAAGTGAAGTAGCTCAAATCCCTGGTGTTAAATTTCCCCCCTGCTTTTAATTGCATTGCAACACAGTGATCTAACAAAGGTTTCTTTCCTAGTTTGGCTATACCTGGGTGATTAATATTTTTTTTTAATTTTAATGAGAAAAATCACCAGGAAAAAAGGTAAGCTCCTGTGACTCAACACAGCTCACTGCTGAAACAGACTTGCCTACCTCCTACCTAAGAATGCAGGAGTATTTTCAGAGTTTAAAAAAAGAAACCTAACAAACCAAGAACAGAAAAACAGTAAAAGAAACATTAATATAAATCTTCAGATCTCTCTTTCCTGTGAAAAGTCAAACCTCATCATCTGTTTTTCTATATGAATAATCTGCAATCCCAGCCTGTCTTCTCCATTTTCATGGGAAGAAAAAGTCATTAACAAAAATTAACTTTAAGGTTAAGAGGAAGCAGCTCTAGGAAAAGTAATGTGAATTGCATATTTTAGTTACCAGCTACAACAAGGTGCTGTTCCTGGAATGCATATACAAGCCCATTTCAAAGCTTAAACAGGGATAAAGCAGACACATGTCACAGACCACAGGACAGCAGACTGTGTACTCTCCTAAACAGCCTCAGCATTGTGAAGATTGAGACACATCTCTCAGAGCTTTTGCAACCAGCGCAGGACAAGCAGAGCTACCTAAATACAGAGTGCTGACAAAGAGCCTGGGCAGAGGAGAAGATGCAGGAGAAGGAAAGATAAAACAGCAAATAGAAAACAAGTACCCAACATAAAAACTCCTGATTTTCTTGCAGCTGTAGAGCTTTAGAAGAGGGGTCAAGCGTAGTACTAAATCACTGTAAATGGTGAAAGGCCTATAAATATTCTGGGCTGTGGAAACAGCAATTTGCTGCCTTACGAGCAGCTGATGAGTTTATGCTGAGCCAGTCCACTAGCAAAAGGGTTTCTGAAGTCAGAACTATCTGTAGCCATATTTACTTTTAACTATAACATGCAAAAATATCATCCGAAAAGCTGCTTTTAGTATTGGAATGAAAGCAAAGATACTTGTTATTTGCAGCCCATGCTCAAAATCACAGCCACGGTGATTTTCCAACTAGCTAGTAAGAGGGAAACAGCAGATTCTAACAGCAGCCAAAGTTATTTTCTCTTTTATACATTAGGCTCCCGATATTCTGGTGTTCGTGATGATTCACAAAATGAGGAAGAACTGAAGTAACTCTGCATGCACATAGAAGTCTACATACTATAGCAATGTTTTAATCAGTTTCATGATTTACTACATGCTCCCCAAAACTGTAACACTCATTTAGTGGTGTCCATCTAGGAAAAGGTCTGGACTCTACCCCAAAACCATATACTTTTTAAAGAAACTAAACCCCCAGACTGCTCTGAAGTGGGTAGCAACTCAGCACAATCCTTTTCAGTTCTTATAACTGAAAGTTATAAAGTTTTTGTTCAAGCTGAAAAATAGAACAGTGGGCCAAAATCCTTGTATAATAAATAATATCCTGTGGCTAACACTGGCCAATAGCAGGTGTTATTCTCCTGGGTTTATAAAAAGTAAAGAACAACTCAAGGGAAAAATTCAGAAGCCCTGATGATCCCTTTCATGTCACCCAAATGGCAGCCATTACAAAGCAAGAGCTGCTTTGTAATCCTTATCGTTTATTTGATTTGTGTTTATATAGTGTTATTTTATATAGTTTGTTGCTATTTCTCTTTGTATTTTCTCTTCCATAACACTGCTGGTTCAACTTGCCACACAAAATTTAGCACACAGTGGATGATGCAGGACACAGACAAATAAGATGATCATTGTCTTTCAGGTACTGAGGAGCCCAGGAGAGTTCTCAGCCCCAGCTCTGCCGCAGGCCTCCGAGGTGAAGACGATGCCTGGCATTTCTGGTGCAATGAATACACAGAGAAGGCTAATTAATGGCTCCAGGAACCATAACTTCAGTATATTTGGGTTTACCGTACTGACAGCTTGTTTTTGCAACATCTAGGTTTTTTCAATTTACATATTCTGTACAGCGATATTGCATATGGCTTAGCATTCGCTTCTTGCAATGCTTGTTGTCTAGTCTAAGCAACGCATCCCAGCTCCATGACTCTCCAGCTTCCCCAAGTCATTCCAAAGATGAGAGGGCTTTTGCCAGCATGCACCCTCCTTCAGACCCAAGTATACAATCGCTTTCCAGTATCAGCTAGCGAATGTGGACTCCAAGCATCTCGGTATCCCCTAAGGTCTGAAAAGGTGAACCTAGGAAGTTCCCAGGCTGCAAAAGGTTGAGGTAACTGGAGGAAGCATTATACATGCTTAGCCTGTTCTTACACATCTGTTTAGGCATCTATTTTCAGACACTATTACTTCCTACTAGCCCAATCCAAAGGAGCTCTCAAACCTTCCCTGGAAAGGGGCAGCTAAGATAAAAGAAAGCAGGAAGGACTCGAGGGATTACAAGCAAGAAAAAAAGGAAGAAGAAAAAAACCCAAACCATTAAAGTAAGAGGGTGTGAAAGTCAAATGGTAAAAAAAAAAAAAAATCAAGAAACAGGAACTGCAGAGAGAAAACAAACAGTGCCAAGGACAGAACTCGGCACTTCATGATGGCACCAAGGTGCCAGTTAAAAGGTTGATTTGGCAGAGAAGTAGAATTTGAGGCCCCAGCATGCACCAAGGTGCCTCGTATCAGTGGCAGAAGAGACAGGATATACAGCCTGAAGGATTCCTGGTGTGACTTGGTACAGCTGTTCTTGTGGGTGTCAGAGTCAAGAAGAATATGCCACAAGACCAAGGAGCAGCAAAGACCTCCTGCATTCTGCAGTAAGATATAGCCAGAAGCTTTCCTTGTAAACAGCAGAGAGAGACATCAAGTTTCTCTCTATTCTATGATTCTGATTCTCTCTCTAAAGGTACCTGCACCAGGGTAGGATGAATCACAGTTTGGTAGCACCTGTCTTGTGTTTGTAGAAGATTAGGCACCTAATGCAGAGCAGACGCTTACTTTTTACATGGTTAAAAATAGATGAGATCTATCCCATCAAAGCTGTTACAACAAATATGCACAATTGGGGTAGGTAGCAACCATGGTAGAGGTAAGCTGTCACAGAGGGCATAAGTACTCTTGTTTCCAATTCAGTTTAAAAAGGCCACTCACAGAAGCCACAGTAGGTGTTTGGATGGAAAAATCGCTAGCATTCGGGCTTGATTTCAAGGTGAGAGGCAGAGAAGCTGACCGCTTCCAAAAAAAAAAAACCCAACAAAATAAAGAAGTAAATGAGTTCCTGCACACTTTGTAGAAATAGGCAGCTGGTTATAGGAGAGACTCAGCACAGCGTTGCTTCCACCCTTGCAAGAGCCTGAGAACACCCCAGGTAGAGGACAGCTTCTGTTGAGGCTTGCACATAACTGAGTGCCAGGCGCAGGACATGAACACGAAGGGAGGCCAGATGCTACCAGCTCTGCAGCTCACAAAACTAACTCTTACGAGAACCGTGCCATGAAGCAACTCGCTATTCAGAGAGGAACCATTACTTGGCCAGCAACATTTACTCAGCATGTGATCATCACAGGGCCTCCGTCTACACTCTTTAGTTATTACCACTCGTAAGAGAGACGGCTGCAGAGTTCTTGAAGCAGATGCCAATATAATGAGCAATTCTGGTGCACAAAGCCATAATACAGCAAAGATAACTATTTATTAATTATTCTTCTATGCTGCAAATGTATTTTCATCTCTACCCTGCAAGATAGCATGGATACCCAGACACACATGCTCACACAGGTCACAGCCACATCAGAGATGGCTGCAGATGTCAAACCAATGCTTTGTTTCCTTTATATTCTATATGTGTGTGACAAACACACACAGATTTAACAAACAAGAACTGTTATGCTGGGTCAGATCAAAGGTCCACCAGCCAAATAGAAAGCTGCTATGCCACCTTTGACAGCGGCCACTAGAGGAAAGCACAGTAGGTCAAACCTATAATGGAACTTCCCCAATGTACTTTCAACAGCCGTGTAGCCATTCTCTCTACAGCTTTCCCACAGCACAAAAAGAGCTTGCTTATTTTGGTCTGTTCAGGGATAGTTACATCTACAACTGTTACATCTACAGTTGTCAAACCATTTAATGAATTTTTGGCATGAGAACAGTTGCCAAGCGCTGTGTTTCCAATGGGTGGAAAGAGCAGAACCCCACTGTTAATACTGTCTGCCCAAGAAATGCCACCGCTCCACCAGACCCCAGCAGGGGCTGGTGTGCGCCCTCAGGAACCCACAAGCGCGGGGCAAGGTTTCACGGCAGCACCTGGGCAGAGGACATGTTGACCCTCCGTGGTACCAGAGGGCCAGGAGTGCCGCAGCCGCGCAGAGTCCCGGCCCCGCACCCCCGCCATGGAGGCATGCGGGGACGGAGAGCTGCTACCCGCGGCCGATCAGCCCCGAGGAGACAAGAGTCCCCGCAGGGGGGAAAAAGAGCCGAGGGAACAGCGGGAGGAGAGGGCGGGGCCTGGCGCGGGGTGGGGCTCCCGACGCCCGCCCGTCTCGTGCCGCCGCGCTCTTGCCCCACCTCCTCTCGCCCCCCCCTCCCCTCGGCCCGCCCGTGGCGCACGGCCCTGCGTCAATGCAAATGAGCGGCGCGAGAGACGAGGGGGTGGGGCGGTGGGGCGCCCCTCCCCTCCCTGAGCGAGCGCCTGAGGGGATGGCACCCAGCAAAGCGAGCCATCGCCGTCTGCCTCTTCCCACCCTGTTCCGTTTGCGGACGTAAAAAGCAGGGAGCACCCGCTGCCGCGAACGAACTAAAATCTCTTGATTTCAGGCGTTGAGGGCAGGTACGCCGCCGAAGCCCACCAGCCTCCAGGGCGTTACTAAAAGGCTGTCACTTTCCCCCACACACACTGAAGTGGTAGCGGCCAGCCCGCCGGTGGGGCGCCGTGCGCGCGGGCGTTGGTCACCGCAAGCGCCCCCCCACCCCGGAGCAGGGCAGAGGGGCGGGGCTCCGGAGATGATGCATTATTCATGAGGGGGCGGAGCTGCCGGCTCATTACCGAGGTCGGCCGGGCGCGCAGGGAGGTGGGGTCGTGACGTAGCTATGACGAATGTTCCGACGTTCTTAAGGGCCCGGCAGCCGGCTCTAACCCGGCAGTGGGGGCGGGGGAGGTGGCTGGGTGTGGGTGGTGTAGTGCTGAGGGAGCTGGGTCGCTGCCGTTTGGGGTACCGGCGGCCTCACTGAGTCCTGCCGAGCCCGGGGGCTGCCCGCTTCATCCTGCGTTACGGGGTAGCAGCTGAGGGGCGAGCGGAGGAGTTACGAGGGAGCTGGGGGTGGGGGTTGCCCGGGTGTTTGTGACAAGCTAGCGGGTTGCTGTGGGTGCGACGGCAGGCGAGAAGGGCCGTACGGAGAGGGTCCCGCCAAACTAGAGAGGGGATATTTTTTTCTCCGATAAAAAAGCCCTGATAAAATTTGAACTATTTATTATCAAAAAGCTCCGGCATTGTTAAAACCAGTACAGCGGAGTCATGGCAAGAAAGAGGGCTTTATTCCAGAGAGTGGCTATTCCGTGGGTTATATAGAGGTTTGCGATAGGCTGGTGTTGAAAGCCCCGCTCCCCCAAATCACTGATAATTATCTTTGTCTCTTCAGACTCCCGGGGTAGGGGTTCGCCAGGGGAGCTCCTTCCAGTGCATGGGGGATCGCAGCCCCGGGCTCCCACAGACGGCGACCTCCGGCCCTAACCCACTTTTGGGTGTAGGAGGTGCCGGCTCTGACGGGCCCTTCCCTTCCCCGGCAGCGGAGGCCGCCTCTCGTTCCTCCTTCTCCTGCCCCTTCTCACCCGCTGTAACCGGTTCCTCCGGCAGCGGCGGCGTGTCCGGTGGGTCACCGCCGCCCTCTCTGCTCCCCTCGGCGGCCGCTGCTGCGCATCACCAGAACATGCAGGATGAGCTACTCCTGGGGGTGACACAGCAGCAGCCGGGCAGCGAGAGGCTGGGCAGCAGCCCCGCATCAGGACACCCCCCTCTCGGCCACCCCTCCTCTGACTTTAAACCCAGTCTCAGCCCCCACCAGGATTTAAACAAGCAGCAACCGCAGCAGCAACAGCCGCCGCCTCCTCAGCTGAGCCAGAAGAGGAAAGAGTTTAAGCAGCAGCCGCTCAGCAGCCCAGCCCAGCTCGGCAGCAGCCACCCCCTGAATAACCACCACCCCCCAGACTATCATCACCACCCCCCTCAGCAGCAGCAGCAGTTCAGCCACCCCACTGACAAGTACCAGCAGCAGGAGCACAGGCAACAGCAGCAGCTCCAGCTCCTCAGCGCTCACCCCCCGGAGCCGCCGCGGACGGGGGACTTCCCGAACCACCGGCCCCTCAGCCCCGCCGAGCGCAAGGGCGGCGCGGACAGAGGGGGTTCGGAGCTGCTCGCCCCTTCCCGCCCGGGGGGATCGGTGTCCGCGGACCCCAATGTGGGGGTGGCCGCCGCCTCCTGCGTGAATCCGCCTCCGTCTCCTCATCATCTGCAGGCGAGAGCCAAGCTGCCCCCCATGGAGTCCCCCCCGAACAGCCACTTGCTGGGCAGCCCCGGGAGCCTCCTGCCCGGCGGGCTAGGCTCTGGCTTCAGCAGCCTGCAGAGCCCCGAGATCCCCAGCCCCCATCACCAGAGCGGGGGCGGCTCCTCCTCGGCGGCTTCCCCTCCTCCTCCGCCGCTGCCCGGCTTCGGCACCCCCTGGTCGGTGCAGACCTCGTCGCCGCCTCCGCAGCAGACGCAGCAGCCTCCGGTCTCCAGCGGCGGCGGCGGACAGATCAGCGCGATGCCGCCCCCGAGCCCGGAATCCGAGACCAGCTTCTACCCGGGGATCCCGTCATCCATCAACCCCGCTTTCTTCCAGAGCTTCTCGCCTGTGTCTCCTCACAACCCCTGCGCCGGGCCCTTCAGCAGCCCCTTCTCGGCCGCCGCACCCCCGCCGCCGCCGCAGATGAATTTACCTCAGCAGCAGCAGCAACAACAACAGCAGAACCGGAGATCCCCTGTAAGCCCCCAGCTCCAGCACCAACACCAGGCGGCCGCGGCCGCCGCCGCCTTCCTGCAGCAGAGAAACTCCTACAACCACCACCAGGTACCGGGCGGCGGAGGGAGACCCGGGCAGCCGCGGAAGGGCGGCACGCAGCCCGGGCAAGCCGGCTCCGGAAGAGAGCCCGGGGCGGAAAGGGGGAGCCCGGGGCGAAGGGAAGCCCCGGTGAGGGAAGGAGGACGCGGGGACGTGAGGCGGTGGGGGGCTCTGCTCCCGGCGTTTCGCTCGTAGCGGGAGCCGGGAGCTTTCTCCTTTCCCGCTGCCGGCGCTGGGTGAGGCTGCGCGGCGGTGACAGCCCGGCGGGACCGCGGAGGCAGGGCGGGGCCGGGACCGGCCGCTGTCGCTCCGCCGCGCTCGGCGGGCCGGGAGCTGCCGGTGGCTGGCCCGAGTGCACCTGCGGTCCCCCCCCAGCCCCTTGTGGGGCCCGGGTGGAGGGCAGCCGCGGAGGTCAGGCCGGGAGGGTGTTGGCGGCGGCCCGCCCCGCGCCCGGGCGGTGCTCCCCGCCCGTTCCGGGTGGCAGGTGGCGGGGCGGCCGCTTCAGCAGCGTCCTCTGGGCTGTGGCCGCCCTTCTCGGTGCGCCGCCGACTACCCGGGGACGTCGTTTATTTTCAGGATCAGAGGAGGCAGTTTCCCCTCAAAAAAGAAGATAAACGCCCCTTTTCTTGTCAAGGGGTTTCGCCGTGAAAGCATCCCCATTGCCCCCCCCCCCCCCCCCTCGCAGTCGGCCGTAGGGAGTGCGGCGTCTTCGGAACAATGCGTCTGACAGCCCCCCGGCGCCGGCGGTGCCTCCTGGAAAGCCTCAGGCTCTGACCTGCCCTCGCACCCCTTTGGCGTGCTCGGCCGGGTGGGCACCAAAAGCAGGTTCAAAAGGGAAAGCTTGTCAACGTTGTTGCCTTTTCAGGGGTTTCGCCCGAAATTAGTTGATTTGTATCCAGAGACAGCGCTCTGTTTCGTGTTATCGTAGTTCTGTTACCAATTTTAGTCAAGCGGCATAAGGATCCCGTGTTAAAATCGGAGTTTGCTTTGCTTCCTGGAACAAAATCCTAATTGTAAGAAGTTGCAGGAAAGCAGATCTATGTTGATGTTACCTGCTAGTGCATAATAGCCACATCTCTCTCCGGTCACCTGCTCGGTTATGAAAGGCCGAAGTTATACAGGCCTCATCTTAATTTTTCTTTCATTCTAGTATTAAATCCTGACAGTAGAGCTGGATTTGGAAAGCATTTCTGTCAGGATTGAAATCTCCCATTAGGTGTGCCCGTCCAAGAACTAATTTGGATGCTTCATGGTTAGGAGCTGGTTGTCCTTAATAATAATCCTCTTCAAACAAATTCCAAAGCAATTTTCCAACAGTGAGGTGTACAGGAATTTCTTCTCAGTTACGAGTTGTAGGTAAACTTAAAACAGTGCTGTGACAGCATAGCTGGCAATATTAGAGGCTTGTTAACATTTGGCATTATCTCTTCAGGTTTGTTTCACAACAGAGTGCCTGCCTCTCCCAGAATTCCAACCAGAGTATTCAAGTTTTACAACATAATTATCTATAATTATATAGAATGGGATGTTTTCCTGATTACTTGATCAAAAATGGCTTTAGCTGGGGGTTTTGTTTTGTTTTTTAAAGGGGGATTGTTATCATTTTGTCTTTGTTTTCGGAAAGTTCAGTTCTTTCTAATACATAACAGATTGACGTGCTTTACATTTCTAAGTTATTAGAGTTACAAGCTGAGGGTTGCTTGCAGCTGAGCTTAAAGTACTGCACTTTGACTTCACAGAAGAGCTAAATATAGAACGTTTCCCCCCCCTTCTTGTTTGAGAAAAAATCCTTCCAAGAACGGTCAGATTGGAGAACATTAAACATAAATACTGTTCCTCACTGTCAGTCAGGCTCAGTGGGTCCACCTCTTGCTAGTATGACAACAACTATAGGTCACTTTTTAGCGCAAGTTGTGGCTTAGCAATAAAAACTTACAGTGCTGTAAAGTCTTCCCTCAAAATACTGCTTCCATTTTCATATTGAGAAATACAGTGCACTTGTTTAGATGCAGAAATGCTTCATACCATGTCCCTGCCCATGGCAGGGGGGTTGGAACTAGGTGATCTTAAGATCCTTTCCAGCCCTAACTGTTCTGTGATTCTATGGGGGGGGGGGGGGGGGGGGCAATCTCCCAAAACCCTGCAGAATTCCACAGATAGTGCCATTCATTACTCCAGAAATAGTTGAGCAGCAGCTTCAGAATAACGTGGTTTCATGTGGAAATGTTAAGATAGCTCCTTCAAACAGATTCTCTAAAATAATCAGTGCTCTTATATGATAATACTGAGACAATGGTACCCAAAACACTGTGGGAAAATATCAACCTGCCATCTGAATTTTAATTTTTAAATTTCTACTCACTGTAGTGAAGTGCTACTACTCACTGCTAGTAGTAGAATAATAATTACTATTTTAAGAATTATTTTAATTAACCTCTTTTAAATTCTTGTGTTATTTTTGCAGAAATTTCACCATTTAATACTATGTAATGTGTAAGAAAATGGTCTCCTGGTGTTTTGTAACGTGATTTTACATCCCAGAATTGTTCAGCTGTGTAGCTTTAAAGAATGCTACCAGTTATGACGATCTAAATGGATTGCATAAGCACTGTGGTGTTTTTTGGGGTGGGTGTATGGAGGAGTGGAAATGAAAAATTCTTTATGATGTTGTTTTCTTCTTTGCTTGAGTAGTTGATTTACATGTTATCAGAAAAGGGTGGTTTATAGAAGTCTCTGTGCATTGATTATTTGGTGGTTGGTTGTTTTGGTTTTTATTATTTTGGGTTTTGGGTTTTTTTTGGGGAGTTGTGTGGGGTTGTTTTGTTTTGTTTTTTTTCAAGTAAAGTGACATTTCAGGTATTTTCAAATAATACAAATTGATCTTTGTTTTTAGCCTCTTCTGAAGCAGTCGCCCTGGAGCAATCAGAGCAGTGGCTGGAGCACAGGAAATATATCCTGGGGAGGAATGCATGGCAGAGACCATCGTAGAACTGGAAACATGGGAATTCCAGGAACTATGAACCAGATCTCTCCTTTGAAGAAGCCTTTTTCTGGTAATGTCATAGCTCCTCCTAAATTTACTCGCTCCACTCCATCACTGACACCAAAATCGTGGATTGAAGATAATGTTTTCCGAACTGACAACAACAGTAATACTCTCCTTCCTTTGCAGGTAAGGTTGGTATGTAACTGTTGTGTTCATAGACTTCATTCATTTTAAAGGAGAATTAAATAGTCGTCGTAGCCCTGGTAGTTGGTTTGAAAATTGTGTATTTCTGTATTATTTTTAGTCCTAAATTGCAACTAACCCCAGTGTTTTCAGAGCATTCAGCAATATGTGATTCTCACAGTTAATTAAGAATGTTGACTGTCAAGAAAGATAGAAACTGGAGCTGCTTATGAGCAATAGAGCAAAATATGTTAAATCCAACAAGTGTATTCTGCCTGTGGTAACACTTGTGTTCTTATCCATTTAAAACTTGGACTTTTTATTCACTTGTCCTTGTACATAGGTTTTCTTACTTTTGTAGGTGGCTCTGAGCCTTTGTCACATTCATCTTTTACTGATGTTTTTAGGCTGACATTTGCGTATTAGTGAGACTTTTATTACATTCTAGCAACTTTTATGTTATGTTTTGGCTGGAAGCCCCATGGTTTTGAAGTGTCAAAAAGAAGGAATGTGTCTTAGAACTACAGGGTTCACCTACCAAATTTTGTCAGCAACATCTCATGTGACTTGAGGCAAGTACGCTAGCTCCAGCCTCAGATATCTCGTGGTAAAATGTTATTTTTACCATTCCTCCCTAAATTCGTTTAGTCATAATGTTACTTGTTAGTGGAAACCTTTATTATTTTGGATCCCAATCTCAGTTGCCATTTGAACAATTTTTAGTTTTGTTTTCTCTCTCACAGTGACCTACTGTATTCCAGAAGAAGTAAAAAAAAAAAAAGATTATAATGCAGAGAAAATAATGAGAATGTTTCTTTCTCTCCATAAAAGGTTAATATAGTTGGTTTTTTTTGTTAGCTTCCACGCAGAGTAAACGAGTTTCATTTGTTGAAATTGTGACCATATTTGAGTTTAAACAGCTCTATTTGCATTATTTAGCAAGCTAATCCTCATGTAGCTGTAATAGTGGTAGAAGGGTGTTCCCTGGGACCAGATTTCTCACTAGAGTTCCTATTTTTATTACCATTTTGCTAGTGGACTTCTTTTTGGCATAAAAGGCAATGTCCTGACTCTGCCAGGTGAGCTCTGGTACTTGCAGTATTATGAAGGCTAATGGTGACTTTCAGACAGACCTAAATTCTGCTGCAGGTGTATGCACTGGACCTGAAAACTTAAAAGGGTATTTGCCTGTACTATGAAAATCTGTTCCATTAAGTAGCCTTGCTAGCTGGGATGTTGTAGTTGAATACTTTTTTGTGTGGATGGGAAGATGGGGGGAAAAAAGTGCCATTTTTATATGTTCAACCTGATTTGTTAAGGAAAACAGATTACGGATAGGTAATAGTCTGTGGTGGAGGGCTTCACGAGTAGTTGAAACACTGAAATGTTTCCTGAACAGGATTAGAAATACTAATGCCATGATATGTTGAAACTCCAGTGACGTATATATTGGTATTCATATGCAGCTAAGCACAAGTTGTGAATTTACTCGTTCAGTATCCCTTACAAGTCAGTATGACTGTTGCTTTGAACTTTCAGAAGCTTCTGCAGTGGTCATCTAATATAGCTGAACTCATTTTATGTCTAAATAAAAGCCTTGTGCATGCAAAATAGAACTCCTTTCTATGTAGTAGGGTAGGAAAAAAACGTTGCGTTTTATAATAAATTACATCAGTGTTTCTGTTTGAGGATTGGGGGGTTTTAGTTTTGCGAAGAGGTAGTGTGAAAGTGAGAAGGTGGGCACACATAATTGTTGTTGTCTTTGCCTGTGAGCACCAGCACCACTGATTAGACAGACCTGTTTGGCTATATTTATATTATAGAACTATCCATGCTTAAATCTCCTTTACATGTATAAAGTCATAGTTGCAGAACAGAGTAGAACCAATCCCCTTTGAAAAGGTGCAGTGTTATCTACTGCTATTCTAGAAATGCGTAATGTTTCCTTAAATCACTTTGCTGCACTGAAATAATGTTATTTTTCAGTGATTATACTATTGTTATATAGTTAATTCCTTATGATGGCTGTTACATTTTGCACATCATAATGAAAAAGTTAAATAGAGCTCAAAGCGCTCGTGCTTCTTTTCATCAGGACTTGTGCTGGCAATTGCAATGCTGTCAAACACCCATCTTGCTAATTTGTACTGTGCTTGTCTCCTTCCATAAAAGGCTGAGGTATTTAGATTGAGGAGCCTTAAAGATACAGTAACAATTTCAGAAGATAGTCAAAAATAGCAGTAATTAAATTTTATGCCATTTGGAAAGTCTTGTACAAAAGCATTTACTGTAAGGGTGGTGAGGCACTAGAATGGGTTGCCCAGGGAAGTTGTGAATGCTTCATTGCTGGCGGTGTCCAAGGCCAGGTTGGACAGAGCCTTGGGTGGCATGGTTTAGTGGGAGGTGTCCCTGCCCATGGCAGGGGGATTGGAACTAGATGATCTTAAGGTCCTTTCCAACCCTAACTATTCTATGATTCTATGTAAAAGCCACTTATTTCTTCCAAGCTTCCACAGAGCAAACACATCTTAGCATGCATGTTGAATGCATACTGCATTGTTCACAGGGTTGCAGAATACTTTTCCCATATGGTCATGCATTTTTCTTTTAACTGTAGTAATCATTTGGTATGTCAGGGGACAAAGCACCTCTCCTCTAATCTTTAGCTAGCTCAAGCTTAGCAAATGAAATCTGGTTAGAAAAGCCAGTGTTGTCACTGACTAATTTTCTGTAGATTATTAAAAAAATGGTAGGAGAACATTAAAATCCTATCTTAATTTTTGCTAAATCCAAAAAGCATTCAGTGGTGTCAGCTGCTCATCCACTTTCTTTAAAACATGTACCTGATGCAAACAAGATAAGCCACAGAGGAACTGTATTTAAATTCAAAGTTTTTCCCTTCTGTGAAACTTTTTTATTCTGTAGTGTTTGCATTGATGAATGGTCCCCAGTATAGAACTGATGTAAATTCTGATGAAAATAATGTTTCTTGGCATTAATCTAATATACTAGTGATGATGAATGTCATTACTGGTAGCTGAGTAATTATGTTTATTGCTAAAAGGGATGAAACCAGATTTTCTGTACTTCATAGTTAAAAGTGAAATATCCCACATGAAGTTAAATTCACAGTTGCCACGTTAGCTGCAGCAATCTCTCAGGGGAGTTTTCTGAAGTTCAGAAGTTTTTGTTTTGTTTTTTAATAAAAGTCAAACATCATGGCAACACTGGTTGAAATGTGAGCAAATTAAGCCAGTAGCCAAGTTTTTCTTTTGTGACTCACTGTAAGAAGCTTTTTGTTTTCCCTTAGGTTTTTAACATAGCACAAGCTACATGTAGAGAAGTTCTTTCATAGCCATAATGAGGTGTATGCTGATTGCACTGTTATAGGTACTTCAAGTAGGAAAGGGATTGTTGCCTTAGACCAGAATCATTAAAGAACCATTAGAAATCTTGCCAGGTATTCACACCATCTAACTTAAGCATTTAATTGAGGAGCCTACTTCGCTCTCCTTAGAGGGAATCTAGGCTCCTTATTTAGTTAATCTAATTCTCTAGAAGAACATACCTGCCACCACTGACCTTATACAGCCTCTGGGATTCCAGTTTAGGCACTTATGTTGCATGTCAAGAAGTTAGACAATATGAATACTCTCTCTTATTCCCTGATCTAAAATTAAAAAAGAAAACAAAAATAGCGTGCAAGAGCTACAAATGTGTTCCTAACACCACATATTGTTTCCACCCCACAAAAAAAACTGCAGGCATTTCCGTGGCCAAAATGCAAGTGCAGAAATCGGTGTAAATTCATATATTTCATTTACATTCCTTGGATGAGGAAAGTAATTAACCTTTTCTTGATCTTTTCGTTTTAAAAATTGCAGTGTCTGCTACCCTGTTTTAATTGCAAGCTTAAGATTTCTTAATATCTTGAAAGTAAGATTATTAGAACCTATTGTAACAGTTTAATAATACACTTCAGTGTTTAACTCTTTTTATTCTGGTAAAAACACAACTTTCTATGAGTTTAGTTTCAGTGTCTCTCAAGTTGAGGAAATACACTTCACGTCTCCGGTGTTTTTCACCTTGATTTGTCCTTCCGGTTTGTTCAAACAGTACATGCAGTGTTCATGGTCCTAAAAGCTGAGCTTTATCATTCTTTGTTTAATACAGCTCTCCAGGTAGGGATGTGTATGGTAAGGTACCATCTCTCAAAAATGCAGATTAGTTTTTTTTTTTATATTTATTTTTCAAATGTTCTAAAGTTTTCAAAGAAAAAAACCACTTGACCGAACAAAATGAGCTTTACCAACAGGTGGTAGTTTTAGATATTTAAACTGCTGTCAAAATCCGTTCAGAGGATTTTAGATTCTGAATATGACTGTTTTAGTACAGTTTAGTAAATGTACCTTAGCAGTTTAAATGGCTAATCTTGATGCTACACATATCAGTCAATATTAGATGAACAGAAAGTTGCTAGATTTGGGTTCTTAATGCCCTACTTTGACTCCTATGTATGTGGCCTGTTTCTTCAGAAGTGTGGAGTGTCTGGCCGCTGATTGTGAACTTGAAGGCATTGGAAGTGTCCAGCTGCTACATTCTCTTAGTTTTCTGACTAATGTAATTGTCCAAATGCTGATTCATGAGCCAGGCTTGACCAGTTTGTTTTTGCTCAGGCAAAACCTGCAACAGAACAGTGTCTTCAGGATTTCTAATGCAGTAGATTGATTACCTGGGGCTGATTAAATAACATGCAAAGCCAGGTATTTGTCTCTGAGCACTATACTGGGGATATCTCTACCTGGAGAAAATGGAGTGCTGTCAAACTGTGAACTTTAGGATCAAGACTTGAATAAATAGTATTGGGAACCACACAGATGAACAATTCAAAGGGATTAGTTAGCAGAAAGTTTGTGGGGCTTACCATACAAGTGTGTTTATGACTTTATATGAACTAAGAATTCTCTCCTACTGTTAAAATTTCCTTCAGTTATACAGCTCATTCTGTTAATGCAAGTCAAAAGCAGAGTTAGGAAAAATCAACATAATATTTAGCAGCCGTGATAGTGTAGCAGTGATGTATATACTTAGTAAAGCCTTTCACCTCATACTGTCTGCCGAAGCATAATTGTTCTCCTAAGCTGAAATGCGGGATGGTCTGATGTATTTGCATTTAAGTACTCAAGACTATATAGATATTTCTGGGGGTTGGGAGGGAGGAACCCAAAACTTGAATAACAACTTCCCCTTGAAATGTCTAATTGTTCCTTTAGTTATTTTGTTGAAGCTATTAATACACAAATCTTCCAGATTCTCCTTGTAAGTCAATCTTGCCAAGCCTTTAATCATCTGTATAATGTGTCTGGCTTGTTTCCAGCTTATGAATGCATATTCTTGAGCTGAAGTACTCCAGTATGGATACAGTACATGCGGTTGGGATTTTTTTGTTCATTTTTAAATGTTTATGTAGTTGGGAAGTAGGTGTGTCTTTGCCATAGGACCTGTTCTTGGTGCATTTTAGGCTCAATTTAGCTGACCTACATAGCCGATTGTGTCATTTTAACTTCAAAACACTTTTGTCAGGTTGACCATTCACAGATGTCTACCAGATATTATAGTTCATCTTTACCACTAATGATACCATGGAAAGTAACCAAGCAATTTCATATGTCTTCTTTAAGCCTTCTTCCTTGCTTTTTTTAATAGAACTAAAATTGTAGTAGTCATGGGTTTTCATATTAAGTTTCTCATTTACATTAGTTACGGTTTCAACAAGGGGCTTATGATTATAGTATGTCCTCACTAAAATGAGAATGACTTGAAGTTTAGATCTTAGGGAAGAGGATATTTTAGAATATGATGTACTTAATTGTTATTACTCCTAACATTAACACTGAGTACTATATTCAAGTACTCTGAATAGTTTATTATTAAATCAGCTGTCACTTTCTAATCTTAAAACACATTTTTATTCAGGGGTCAGTTTTAAGGTGTAAAAATGGAACCTGTCAACATTTTTAGTTTAGGAAGCGATTTCTTAAAAGTTTCTTTAATTGAACTTTTGAAAACTGTTAATTCAGGAAGTCAAAACTACCGAGTCCTTTTTCGCAACCAGCTAAGACCATACTGGGCAATGACTGGAAGCTTTATGGCTCTGTTTCCAGTCCCCATCAGGTTATTTAGAATACAAAGGGACATGTATAGGAGGATGTTTCACAAATACTTTCATTTACTGAATTTAATACCTGCGTTAGAATTTTTTTTTACTACAAGTAGTCCTACAACTGAGGTTTCAAGCATGTGCCCAAAATTCAAAGTTGTTTAGCTTCTTAACTATGAACATGTATTTTTTGGGTTAAAGGTTAGCAAAATTTTACTCACTGTTGAGTAGTTTCTGTCCTTGTATTGCCTTTATGCGTGACAATATATACACTTTGAGATGTGACTGCGCTGAGTTTATATAAATGCTTAAACAGTATAATCTTTGCATAAATTGCATGGATATATTTAGAAGTCCTAAATAGATTGTTCCAAGAACAATTATTTGTCCAACAATTTAGTGTTGAAACTTTCTCATTGGAGAAAGCTGTCCTCTTCCCATTCATTCCACATGTAGATGTATGAGGGGAGAACTTCTGAAGTGTGCACTCTGAAGATGGATTTTTGCATGACATTGTCAAAAAGTCTTTCTAGCACTGACTATATTCTATGAGTAGGATACTCCATGCTTCTATGTTCAGTAAATTTGTAAAAATTCAGAAGCAATTGCCACTTTTCTGTAAACTTTCTAACATAGTCTTTTAAGTTGAGCTGATGATTTGTCACTTAGCCATATAGGTTTGAATCTGTAGTTAATTATACTGAAACCATGGTCTTACTTTTGCTGTGTAAGAATGCAGTTGTGGTTCTGGTATTGGAAAGGTAGGTCAAGCAGTATTCAAATGTTCATACATTTAAAAAGAATAAAAAGCTAGTGTGAGAATTTGTAGTGCTTGGGAGAATTTAACTATTGGCTCTGGAGACAAAAAAACCCGTAATTATGTTGTGACATTCCACTGGGATATGGACCTTCCGACACAGCAAGAGTTGGCTTGCTGCTTAGCATAGGGCTAATGAGCCACAGAGATGAGTGAAATGCAAAATATTTTACAAGAGTTCAGCTTTGACAAAAGGAGCTTTTGGAGTCAGAATGATACAAAACTTGTATTAACATATATGCTTTTGTAGCAATGCTTTTGTAGCAATGCCTTTGAACTGCTGATTATCTTTAGTTTCATTATTTCAACACAGTTGATTAGCAGTTGTCTCCTAAAACAACCTGGAATGACTTTTAAAGCAATACAGAAATAGTTCTAATTCTTGGGACTATTTCCATGTTGTTTTAAAAGTAGATCCGGGTTGATTTAGGAGCTAACTGCTTATCAGCCATGTTGAAATAATGGAGCTAAAGGTAGTCCCAAGAATTAGGGACTAATTTCCCTGTGCATGGAAAAACTATCTAAAACAGTCAGGTTTCAGTGATAATATTTTTAGTGCTTGTCTTGATGATCAGGGAAAATCACGGTGGAAATTTTCTGATTGAGTAGAGCATGCTGTAGTAGAACTGTCCCTCTGAAACCATTGCGGGCTTTTTCTACAACAAAAGTTGTAGAAGATCTTTGCTGATGTGACCTACAATATTGAAATACTTTAAAGTTCTGCTTTGAAATCAAAGCATCATAATTGCATAGATAACTGTGCTCTTTAAAGATCCAGTTTGCATACTTGGGAAGCACAGAGCAGCATTTTAGCATTATAAAGCCTAGTTGCACGAAGGTTTAAAATCAACCTTGTACCTAAAGAGTGACTTAACTCCTTTTGAGATAAAATTTTTGTTGTTGCTTTACAGCATGTAGTTTATCAGTGAATTGGAATAGATGTTAAAAGTTTGATGCACTGATTAGCTAGGTATTACCCAAACTCACAAGTAGATAGTGGGATGTGGGTGGTGAGAGAGCAGAATACAATTCACACGTTTAAATCCTGCTTTACTTCAGTGTATTCACAGCATATTTATATTGTACAGTGCATCCTTATTGAATGCTTCCACTGCCAGAAATGAAGTAATACAATTCACAGAAACAAACCTATTTTTAGCTTTGTAGACATTAACTTTCTGAATTCTAAAGATGATGGGAAAAGTTTATTTCTCCTGCTTCCAGCAGCACAAGACCTTTCACTTTGGGTACACAAAACTTGCAAAACTGCGTGACGCAATGCTGAAGTTGCAGTCATTGCATCATGTCACCCAGTGGAGCAGTTTGAGAATTAATCAAAAACACATGTAACATGTTCTACTTTTCCATTTCTCTTTACAATTCATGGCGAAGTAGGCCAGTTTTAGGAATTTGCCATGATGGTGCCCTTTCTTACAGGCTTTTGCTTCCCAGAGTGAAGTCTACAGGAATCGGTGTTTGCCAGGTAGTCATGCTATCTGAATGTATATGTAGATAGCAATGATTAAAAAAAAAAATGAGAATCTTTAGTAAGTTTGTAACAAAGATAATGTATCATACATATGGTTTAGTGCTGTTTTTACCAGTACTAGTTCTTTTCTCCTGTCAGTTACACAGGTAGCAAAGCATGGAAAACATGTTTATTCAGCATTGGTTTTTGTAGGAGCACTGAATACCTACCCCTTATTGTCTTCAGCTGAATTTAAGACTTCATTAAAAATCCTGATGAAATCTGCTGAATGCTAGGGGACAGTAGGGAACAGATCCGGCTTTGTCACTGCTCACACCGTCTATAGAAAGCAAATTTGTTATGGTAAGCAGGTTCTTTTCATCATGCTATTGAGAAACAAACCTGCAAGGCCATGGAAGCAGATTAGTCACTTCAGTTTCATTCTGCTGCTTCTCAGGACAGCTAGAGAATGGAATGAAAGCTAGCCAGTCCCAAAATAAGGTTGCCCTGAACTAAAATAGTTCTGGTGACTTGCTGGCACTCAAACCCAGTTGAAGATTACCTTGCAAAGTGTTTGGCATTTGATCTGGGACATGGCAGGAGACGGGAGAAACTTAAGTTTTTTAATGTATCATTAAAATTATCTAAGGGCTTCCAAAAAAAAAATGAAGGATCTGATCGAATGAGCATAGTAGATTGCTTACCCAACAGGAAGCCAGTACTCTTCATGGTTGATTGAGGGAGAGAGAGATGGAAAAAAAGGCTTTTCTCTCTTCATCCTAATGTAGTATCAAGTTGATGAAACTTTTTAAGATGAAAGTAAAATCTAAGTTTCTTCATGGCTTGTTTTTCAAAGCTGTTGAGAAGTCAGTTTCTGACTCATAGAAAACCTATGTTTCAAAGCTTGCTTTTTCACTCCCAAAGCACGAATACCTGCTTGCTGAGGGGCTTAGTTTGGAATTAATCTATGTTCCGCTGAACTGTCATGGAAAGCCGTGGTGACTGTGGGTCAGATACTTTCTGTCCCCATTATATACGTACCAAATGGGTGGCTGTGTCTTTGGTGTATTTTAATGGTCTTGGGATGTGTGTGGTGCATTTCATCCTACTCTGTTGAATTACTACCATGAGTGCAACCAGAGGGAAGACAACAGTAAAATTAAAGCATGATTGATTACAGGATTCCTTTACGTGCAATACAGTTAAGCCAGCAGCCTCGCAAGTAGAGGAGATTGAGGTTTTATGCAAACTATTTTCAGTCTCTGATCCCAGTATCCCAGGAAGACCAAAGAAGTTAGAAGTAATTTTTATTTTGTCTCTGTAACTTGGGTGTATTAGAAAACATGGGAGAAAATTTCTTAGTTGAGAATAAAACCAGTGAAAACATCTATGATTTGTTACATTAACTTTTGTTACCTTCAGTGAAAATACTTTATAATTAAGAAATTATAACTTCTTAATCTTCATGTGCAAAAAAAAGAAAATGCTCCATATAAGGCTGGCAGTCTATTAGTAATCTTTTTGTAATTTAGCTTTTAATTTGTCCAACCTTTAACCATTTAGTGCTGACCATTTATAACTCAAGGCTTTGTATGCAGAGTCCCAGATTAATCACCCAAAAGCCAGGAAGAAGTGCAGTCTCAGCAGAGGGCTGAGGGCCCATGTGAGGTACTTAGCCAAGCACCAGCAAAATGCTTGCTTTCAGATGAGGTGACTGTCCTTCTTGCCCTGTAGTCACCACCTTACTCACTGCTTAACTCCTGCATGAAATGAATTGAGCTCTTACAGACATTAGTCTCCTTCATTAAACAGCTTAATGCTTTACTCAGCTGTGGATCACTAGAACTGAGTCAAGCAGTTCTTCTGAAGCAAACAGGCAATCACAGGCTATAAAAGCACATACACAGAAGAGTTCTTCACAGTGCGTCTATAGTTTTATATTTAGATGCTGTTAAACTTACTGTTAATAAAATCAGGTCTTGGTGTAATAAATTCAGGTCTCTTAAGCTTTTCTATGACTGTCCATCTCTACTGTGTCTGAGCATGCAGCCTTTAGAAAGCACCTTTGTCTTCCTGTCAAGTTGCCTGTTAAAAAGTGCACGATTTGTATTCTAGTACTAAGGATTTTGTTCTCTTTTAGGATCGAAATAGAATGTATGACAGTCTGAATATGCACTCTTTGGAAAACTCCCTTATTGACATAATGAGAGCAGAGCATGATCCACTTAAAGGTATGTTATTATGCTAAAGAAAGAAAAAAAGGGTCATCCATTCTGCGTATTTGAATTAATACTGATTGCTAATTTAGATTCTAGGTTCGTATTAAAATAGCATATGAATTATTTTTCTCAAACCGTGTGAAAGGTCATTCTCAAGCTGTATTTTATGGGAAACACTGGTTTAGAGTTTGTTTTAAACTTAAGCTTTAGTGTCTTCATAGGTTTTTCTCCCTCTCCCCACCATCCTCCCCTCCTTTCCCTCAAGTAATTCATAGTTAGTTTTGTTTGAAATCTACTTGTCTGCTGTAGGCAATTCTACCTCAGTTTGCGGTGACATGCTGTTCTGTTAGTGGTAGCCAAAAGATGGTGGGAGGGGAATCAAACCACTACCAGTTTTAGCTGGTTAATTTTCCCTTCCCTTACAGTGGGAGTTGAAAAGAAAATGAAATCCACTGATAAATTCACCTTTTGTCCTTTCAAATATTTTTTCAAAGTTCCTGAAGGATAATAATGCATCTAACTGTCCAGTTTCTGTTGGTCTCAAGTAGTCCAGAAATACCGTTGGCTTTAGAATGCTGGTTCCTCATACCATCTAGGCTCTGTAGCTATTATCTATGGGCTTCAATTTTAACAATTTTCACCAATTACTCACTTTTGAATCCTGTTTTTGTATACTTATTCTCAGGTAGCATCTACCACTGAACTTTGGGGCAGGGAGCCCAAACCATTTTGTGTGGCCTGATCAAATGTTACTTCATTTGTGGTGTTCTAATTAGACTAATGCAATCTAACTTGAAAATTATCTGAAACTTCAGGCTTGGTTTGCAGAAATTAAGTCTTAGTATTGAAGCAATTGCAAAAATTAAAAAAAAAAAAAGTTAAAAAATCTTTTTATATCATTATTGCTTCATCCCTGGTGGCGTTCAAGGTGGGGTTGGACATAGCCTTGGATGGCATGGTTCAGTGGGAGGTGTCCCTGCCCATGGCAGGGGGGTTGGAACTAGATGATGTTAAGGTCCTTTCCAACCCTAACTATTCTATGATTCTATGATCCATTCTCTTTCTAGAGTCTCCTAGGACTTAATATATGTTACAGTAGCATGTGAGTGCCTGTGTTCTCCTAATTTGAAAGGTGCTTTGCAAAAGTCTCTTAAGATCTGTACTCAGTTGGAGGACCTGTAGTGTTCATATTGCATATAATAGTGTTGTAAGATTTACAATGTAAAGCCAAAACTTTGGGGTTTGTTTTCTCCAAGCTGAAAATCTCTACAAAGAAGCAGCAAGGGGGGGGGGGGGGGGGGGGGGGTAGTGTTTAAGCCAGTTAATTTTCCTCCTGTTTAGAGAGGAAGCTGAAATTAAATTTTCTTAGATGTTCATAAATCTGATCCCTTGATTCTTACTGCCTACAGAGAATTAATTCCAGTTTTAATTTTATCATTTAAGTCCATTATTAAATTCAGTTTCTGTCTATTCTGCATGTTTACATTTGCATTAAGAAGTACCACAAAGGGGTTGAAACCTGTGAAGTTAGCCCAGTGGTAACTGCTATGGACTAAAAGCATGCATATCCCATCAAAGACAAGGTAACTAGTTAGGTTGTTGCTTCCATTTGCCACGTTCAGGTGGTGACTAGTATTTCTTTCCTTATCTGAACCCAAATCAGGAAGGGTTTTAAAGGTAAAGCTACTTTTAATCATAAAATTAGAGAATGCAGATCTTGTATCGCAGTATACTATCATTGTCACCTCTCACATTCCTGAAAAACAGTCCATTTCTTCGCTTTTCTCTGTGCACTGCTAACATGACAAATCAAAGTGGTTGCTCTGTTCTCCCTGCCATCTTTTTGTTTTCAGTTGGCTTTACAACTCAGAAGAGTTTTCAGAGGCACTGAGAGATGACACCCTTTTTTATTCATCTATTCATATTTCATTATGATACAATAGATGAAAACTGTATTTCCAATAATTTTCAGTGGGAATACTACAAGACAAAGCTTTAAGAGTTTCCAATGAATTGGGTTCATACATAGACACTTCTAAAAAGACCTCAGTAAAGTTTCCATAGCTACTCTGTGCTTTCTAGGGACATGAATGTATGGTTTCAGTCTGCAATTAAGAGATTTATGAGGTTTTTTAACAGTTTCCCAATCATATTCTTGCAGTGAAAATTCTGCTCAGTTTTGTGTTTGAACTAAACCAGATGGAAGCCATAGATAGTGATGAATTCAAAAGAAATCCATTTTTTTTTGTTCAAGTGCCAGTGAACAATGCACACGCCAACTGAATTTAAATAGAGTAATTGTGTGCTCTTATTTAATTGGTTGATGAAGATTATTTTTCTCTTTGAAAGTTATTTCAGCTGAGACAGCTACATTATTAACAGTGAGATATGAGAAATGTTCCTTACTGACTGAAAATGGGAAGACACGTCGTAGCACAGGCTTGCAGTTCCTCTTTATCCCTCTCCTGTTTAGTCACCATCAGTTGGCATTTCTCTAATTTCCTAGCAACTTCAGCTTTTTTTTTGCTGCAAACCATGAGACACTGATTTTGTTATTTCAGTCTTTGTGGCTTTTCTTTTCACCACAGAAAATCTGACATTTACTTAAGAACCCATCATATTTGCTAGCAGATTCCACAGGATTAAGAATATTATTTATTTGCCATTTGCATTAATATATAACATACTTTGTTGTAATTGCAGAATATTTTGTAACTAGAAAATATTTTTCCAACAAGTTCTTAAAGTAAGTCTAAGCATACTAAAACAATGCATCTTTTATATCTGACCACAGCAGGAAAATGAAAGTTCCTGGAATTTTAAGCACATGTTTCAGATTTAGCTGCTTACAATATCTGGAGTATGACTAAGCATCTTGTCTCAGATTTTGCACAATGCAGAACAGACACCATGTGTACTAGCTCACAACTCTTAAGTTTTGCATGTCAAGATCCATTTTAGAAGGAAGTAATTTTTACCACTTTTGCTTTCATGAACTTGAAGGAACTTTGTTACAAATATGCCAAAAAATTGTTTATAGATGCATAGTTTGGCTTCACTTAGACAAATTTAGTCATTACTACACACATGATCAAAAGAAAGAAGTAATTTTTAGCTTTCAATAAGACACTTTTTCAAGGTCGGTTAATAGGGTATAGCTGCCTAGCTTCACTAGGCATTGCAGCAGAAATATTGACCATATTAAAACTAATCTTTCTCATGCAGCTTTCTTGAAGCACATTTCATAACAAGACATTAAGTGCTGTTTAAGAGTACCCCATCTAATCAGTGGACTATAAACTGAAGTTAAAATTAATAAAAGTTTAATTAAATTAATTCATTTTTACATTGTTGTTCTTAAATACCCTTTTTATTCCTCTGATAGCCCTTGAAACTATTTTGAGGGAATTGCAGTACTGATAGCCTGAAAACCATGGGTATTACCAGGACAGCTCTTTTCCAGACATACCTCTTCTGTACTTGGTTGTTTTTTTTTTTTTTTTTTTGTTTTCCTCCCCCAGATACCAATGCTGCTTGATGTCAAGCTGTAGAAAACTTGGATTCTTAGGCACTTCAAACAGGAAAGCCAGTACATTTGGGATAAAACAGGTTGGGGTGGGGCAGGGGAGAGGGAAGAAATAGCTACACTTTGCATGGAATATGTATTAGAATTGAGCAGGTGATTTAATAGAATTTATCATCTGCTGTTTTAAATATCTTTCTGGTAAAGACTATGGGTTATTTCAATGTAATTTAAGGGCTTATCTTTTGTAAGGCAAGAATATTGATAGTGTACTAAATTTACAGTTAATTTCTGATCAACTGTTACAGCTACATAGTAAGATACTACCAAACTTGTGATAGGCATAGCTATTATTAGCAGGAGTAAGGAGAAGAAATACTAACTTCACGATGAATTTTTTTTTTTTCTGATTTTGTGTAAGGGGCTAACTAGTTCTTTTAGGAAAGATACACAGACATGTATTGCCTGTAATAAAGTAAAACACTTGGCTCATCCGTGGGAGAAAATAACTTGATGCAGGTGGAAGTCTGCCTTGTTTTTTCTCTGGTTTCTTTTCTCTTTAAATCAGTTTAGTTGAACTTTTTGGCTGTTAGACATCTTTCTTTTAAAAGCAACTTGCTGGCACATGCTTAGTGAAGTAAAAAAAGCATTAGTGACTCAGCAACACAGTAGAGAACACTCTATTTCTTTGCGTACTTGTGTTTCAAAGAAATTTTATCTGTATTTTATGTTATCAAGCTGTAGGGTTTAAAGTTGCTTCCTAGAGTAATTCAGATTGCAATCAAAAGAGTTTCTGAGGCTGAACAAAAAGTACAGAAGAAAAAACTTCACTCTTAGTTACATAAAAGGACTTAAAACTGTACATACAGATTGTTTCCTCTTTCTGTCGTAGAAACTTTTAATGGTAAAAGAGTATATTATAGACTGATACTGATTTGCCTAAATCTGTCAGAGACATTTGCCCTGATTATGACTTACATAATTCTTACACAAGCATTCGAAAGCATGGTATCCAGGCTTTCTGTAACTAGGTGTTGTCCAAACATGGATTTGTGCTGTTGTCTTAACTACACTGAATTGGAAACTGAGCTTTCTGAAACTGCTGCAATCTTCAGCCATTCACTGGTCTGTTACAGTAGTTGGGGAAAAGCTTGTTCTCTTCTAGTCAGGACACCTCTTGAAATAAGGGAAGAGTGGAAAGTGAGTACGTACAACTACATCATTATGCTCAGAGCTGGCATTGCCCATATTAGTAACATGAGATTACAAAAATGTAGTTAAAACTAAGTTTGTTACTCTTTGCTCATGGTTTGGATGAGCAAGACTTCTAATTGTATTTAATAGATAAACTGCCCCACCAAAATTTATTTGCAAGCTTTTTATTTATTTCTGTCCCTACAGAAGTATTGTGGGGAATATATACCAGTTATGTTAACATTAATCGCACTTAGATATGGAAAAGGGGGCTAAATTTCATAGAACCCCAATTGCATGAGAAGTCAAACATACCTGCTTCGCCTTAGCAATACTATTTTGAATTTAGCCATGAATGAGAATAATTAATAAGTAGTAACGTGGTGAAGTTGCAAGATCAGGTTTGCACAGAGAAAATTTCTATAACATGATACTTTATGCTGCAGTGTAGTAATATTAGGCATTGTATTTGTTCCAGTTAGCAGCATGTTGCTAATTTGGGATGCTTTAGAGCTAAGTTCTGTAGGCAGTTGGTGAAGTACTTGGGCGTATTCCATTCCTAAGAAATGCAAACTGTTATTTAAATATGAGATATTCCCTAACTAAATTGTAGTTGATTTTAAACCAGTAAGGCATCTGTATATTTTTAAAGTTTCTTTTTTAAGCAGGCAGAGGCCACTGTAATTGCTAGAGCATCTATTGAATGGTTTATGCGATTCTAGGTTACTGACATTGAAGCAGGATGGGATTAGATAGAATTTGTGGTGAGGGCAGTTCATAAAATGGTACTTTCTTAAGCGTCAAACAACATGCACTGAAAGTAGCTGACTAGAAAGAAATATGTGATAGAAGCAGCGTAAATTGTTACAGTGCTTCTGTCTTCTGTATTTTGTGTACTGATATTTTAAATTAGGCTTGATACTGTGTATGTCCATTTAACTAGAATAATCTGTTAAAAAAATGTGTTCTCTAAAAACTGATCATGCACCCAGTTCCATGTATGAAGTGTCCTGAATTTTTATGTATCCTTAAATTCAAGTGGGCACCTTAGAAACACTGCATTTTGCTTCAACAGGTTAATCTGAGGCATAAGAGCCTAAGTTAATGTATTAAACAGCAGTGGTTGTATTTTGAATAAATAAGCAAACTTATATTTAATTTTTTTAAGGTTGTAAGTCCAAGCACTAGAGAAGGTAATAAACACAAGTATTAAGTTCACCAGAATGCAGTAGTACTTAGTATGATTTCATTGAAATAACCATGTAAATAAATATCAGAGCTGTACATGCGCTGGGCACTGTTACTCATTTGCCTAACACTCAAATCATTCATTACCTGAGCTAGCAAATTCATCTCTGTAACATGACAAGATTGGGTTTCTTTGTGTGATTCGTAGGTTTGGGCTGCAGTAGTGGGCCCAGCTCTCTTGGTGTGCTCTCTCCCCACCACTGAATGAGTGCTTCATTATTCCAACTTTAGTCATATGGCACGTATGTTTCAGATGCAGGTTATTTGTGAAGCTATAGGGGGGAAGTAGCACAAGAATGCAAGCCAGAGTTGTAAACCCAGCATTTTCTATCTTTAAAAACATTTTTCCTCTCCAGGTGTTGATCCTGGTGGGCTCCTCTCTCCTGTTAGGCCTTAAATCTGACCTCTTGTTCTGTAGTAATTACAGGGGAAAAAAAAATATATATCTTTTGTCTCCCTTGCTGAATAGGAAGAGATAAATGTATACAGACAGGGGGAAGGATTGTCACTGCAGACTCGAGGAGATTCAAGATGAGATAATAACCTCACAGTTTCTATTGTTCTAGATAAATGCAGCATTCTGATTTGAAAAACTCATAGTTGCAAGTGCTATTTCTATAGCACTGTATGGAAACATGGTGACAGTTAATAATCTTGAACAATCCTTGCTGTTAGGCAAATGAATGCTACCTTTAAAGACCAAAAAACTAAGGAGTTTGCTCACCAGGCTGAGCAAACCAGTGGCAGCTCCCAGACTGCAATTTAGGGATGCCTTGTTCTTAATTATTTTCAAGTTGTACCAGCGTCCATTGCTAGAAAGGCAGAACATTCATTGTTTAAGAAGCATTAGGTATCCTAGAATCGCAGAATAGTTTGGGTTGGAAGCCACCTTAATTATCATCTGGTTCCAACACCCTGCCAGAGGCAGAGACACCTTCCACTAGACCAAGTTGCACAAAGCCCCTGAATGCTGCCAAGAATGGGGCAGCCACAACTTCGGGCCACCTGTGCCAGGGCCTCATCATCCTCACAGTGAAGAACTTTTTCATAATACCTAATCTAAATCTACCCTCTTTCAGCTTAAAGTCATTCCTCCTTATCCTATCACTACACACCCTTGTAAAAAGTCCCTCTTCTGATTTCTGGTAGGCCCCCTGTATGTACTAGAAGCTGCTCTTAAGGCCTCCCCTGAGCCTTCTCTCAAGACTGAACAAGCCCAATTCTCAGCTGTATATGTTTAGCATGACAGAAAAAATGGCTTGTATGTTACAATTGGGCATCTTGAAGATAAGGAACATGAGGACAGAAGTTCCTATGAAGACTTTTGTTTAGTATCTTCTTGTTCAAAAGTTCTGTAGAAGTTAGAGAAGACTGCAAGTCCTTCCAGGTGGCATTCAACTGCCCTCTTCCAGAAGGCTGCCCTTGCCCTTCACCTCCTTCTCCACGCTTCCAAATTCCAAAGCAAATAGTTCCTTCCTAATCTGCAAGTGTTCTGATAGCAACCATTCTTAGAATAATGAAGTCTGTAGGAAGAGAAAGAGTATGGCTGCATAAAAATAATTTTGCCACCATGCCTGTAAATAATAAGGCTGAATAAAATATCCTAAATAACCTTAATCTCGCATTTTGAAGTTTTGAGTATAAGCGTTTGTAATGTGTATTAATTCAGTATTTTTTGATGGAAATTATCATCTTGGTTTCCTAGAGAGGAAGAGCAAAACTTAAACCGTACTACTTAAAAATTTTCCGCAAAAGGTTTTTTATTTGACCTCAATGGTGTCCCTTGGGACACTGAACTGCTATTTTGAGAAATGGACAGTCTTGCTGCTAATTACATGGGTTTACCAATAGTAGGGAAAAAAACCAAAATGGTGTATGATAGAAATTGTTAGACAACCTTAATACATGGATTACTGGTTTGGTTTTCTTCCTTTCTTTTTTTTCTTTTCCTTCCTTTTTTCCCCAGTGTATTTTCCTAGAATGAGCTTTATTTAGGGTATGATAGTGTTACACTAATACTTATTCACATCTTGCAAGCCATCTGCATATATATTCCCCTTTAAACCTATGTGAGCTCTAAACACTCATTGCTTCCAGACTGGGTTCTTCCTTATACCTCCACGAACATTCTCATTTCCTCCAAAAGATTTAAATGTTTAAGTTAGAGTATTTTTTTTATATATGCTTATGGATTATAAGCAAGCAAGGATGTTTGAATAGCAAGATAGATGGAGACATAGTTTTTTTGCATGTTAAAGCACACTTCTTCCAAACACAGCAGCTATTGTAAATGTCTCTCTAGGTCAGTGTGCACTGCTGGTATGTTTTGCAGCTTCCTGTAAACAGAAAATGTCTCCTTTAATATAAAGGAATTTGTAGTGAACAGACACTTCAGCTGTGCATTTTAAACCATTCATTTAACTGTTTTAGTAGTTTACTGGTACAACATGCCACCAATGTAGTAAAATGCAGTATTTGAAAAATTGTAACATCAGGATGTGAGGTTTTCATGTACTTTCTACTCAATATAAAATGCTGAAAATGTTATCTGTCATATTCTTTAATTTTGTTGATCCTATAGCTAAGCCAGTACTCTAGTTTTGCCACTTACTGAAAAATACTTACTGAAAAATACATACAGTAGTTATATGTAATACACCAAAATACATTCGTAAGTTGGTTAATAAAATTTTAGTGCCTTAATTCCTATTAATATGATTTTCCTTAAATCAATTCAGTAGAGAAGCAGTAAACTGTAGAAATGCCACTCTGTTAAGCAATGTGCATAGTACAGTTATTCACAGTCACTATGAAAGAGAAGACTGAAGCAGTCAGCACTATTTCTGGGTGTCATGAAACAAAAAGTGGCTTTATCCTGTTGGAGCTGATCCCAAAGCACACTGCAGATCTTATGACCAGAGAATTAAGGTTAAGAAGTCTGTTCTTGTCAGCTTTAGCTTGGGTCAAGGGTATTGTTGGTTAATGTGCTTGGAGTTAAATATTAGCTCTTTACTTCCCTTAGGCAAACTGAAAATATAGTTTGTATTTAAATTCTAAGCAGTGATTTTTTTCATTATTTTTTCTGTTACAACAGCTAAAACCTCTGCATTTGTTTTTTTGCTCTTTGGTTTTTTGTTTTCTTTTAAGGTCGCTTGAGTTATCCACATCCAGGGACTGACAATCTTCTCATGTTAAATGGTAAGTACTAATCTCATAACAGTTTCTAATTATCTCTAGCTTAGCTTAAATCTGACATGTTGGTATGAAATCATACTACTATATTCTGTTATTGAATTACTTGTCTCTAGTTTTCAACACTGATGGGGCTGTTGCCATTTTTCAGAGTTGAATGGCAAGAGCTAATCTTGCAACAGCCTTTCATTATATCTAGCTTATTTGAAATCTGAAATACTCATAACACTGCACTATTCTTTTTTGTTCTCAAGCAAACCAGTGGTATGTTCTCCAAAGATCTGCTATAAGGGGGCCAGAAACACATGATTTTCTATCTTGTGTAAAAAAAAAAAAAAAAGGGTAAATGAGATAATTTCTTTTACATTTACATAAAATAACATTTTATTTTTGTTGGGTTTTCTGGAGCTGGCTTTGTCAAGTATGTTTCTAACTGCGAAATATGCTGAAGTTGGAGTTCACGTTCATGTTCCTCTCCCAGTAGGTCAAACTTCATGAACATCTGCTACTCAATGAAGGCATGAACTTTAGCCTTTGTTCGAGGCTAAAGAAGGAAGCAGAGCTTGTTAATCCATCTAAGTCAATAATAAATCAGGGGGCTGCACACAAATGTTTTTTCTACATTGGGGAAAAATTAGAGCTATAATGCCACAACTTCTCTAGATTAGAAAACGTGGAAGCTGGTGTACAGGAAGCCAAGTACACTTTTGTCATTGACTCGATGGGTCTAAACATTACCAGAAAAGACCTAATTGTTGAAAAAATACAGTCAGAATAGTTATTGTAGGTTTGTGGTTCTACAGGGCTTTTTTAAATTGTTTTACCCTTCTGCACAGTCATTTACACTTCTGCAAATGGGCATAAAACATAAATATCTAACTTCTCTTGCGTAACAGTAAAAAAAGCTTTAAAGAAATTCAGGTTTAACTTTTAACCCAGTAGTGGAAAATACTGCACAACAGCCTTTTGAAGAATTAGATCCTTTAGTACTGAATAGTTCTTTAAGATAATGGGGTATCTTGAAATTTGAAACTTGCTACTTAACTGTTGAAATAAAATTAGCATTTAGCTCATGCAGGCCATAATCCTCATTCCTGTACATTGAATATCAACATGCTTGATTTTTACAACTGTTAACTTTCTGTATTTAACTGCAACTGTAAGACCTATTCTGCAAGCTGTTTTCTTCAGGTGGTATATGTGGAATTGTTGTTATCTGCCAATTTATTATGAAGTGTTGGTTGGGAAGGTAATAGAAGTTAAGTAATCTTATGAGCAACGGAAATATTCCAGTGCATTAAATTAATAATTTTAATTCATTTAATACCTACAATGGTGAGCTTCTCTTTTTATATATTTATGTGTTAAAAGAGCATGTAGGAAGCATTGCTACTCTATGGAATAGGTAAGAAAAAAGGGGTTTGTTATTATCACAGGCAGTGTGAAAAATGTATCTCTCTGGCACCAGTCTATCCTGAAAACCTTACTGCAGAGCTAGTACATGCACTGCAGAATATCTTGTTATTAATGCTGGTGGGGGTCCTACTGTAGTTTGGAAGTTAGCACTTAATGTGACTGCTGTCCTTTTTAAAAGCCACAGTGTTATTTCCAGCCTTCAGTAGGTGAGATAAAAATAAGTCTGAGTGTCTGAAACAGGTGCTACAGCACCTGATTTCTTGGTGTGCCCTGTACAGTTTGATTCAGAGCCTTGGTTTAGACACCTATGTTCTCTACCGTATACCTGGAGAGCCGATACATATGTCAATACAGTCCAGTCCAATCACATAACACTGTTCAGAACTATCTCAAGCTGGGGCATCTAAACTGCAGCTTCCCACAGCTCAAGAACAGGAGCACTGGGAACAGCTTCTGGAAGCTCCAGCTGCTCAGACTCTGCATGACTTCTTTCTTAGCAAGAACTGAGGGGCTTCCTCCAAATGTGCAGTAGTGAGAATTGCAGTAATGAGAGAATTACAGTAATGAGAATTGAACACTTGCTGCTGAAGTTGTAGGCTTCAATTTCCTTCTCTGCTTAAGTGCATTCAAATGAACATTTCCCTGCATTGCTGTAATTGGTACCTTGGAGGGAGGAGCAGGGAAGGGGGGAGTGTAATCCAGAGGCTCACATTTGTCCCTTGGTTTCTCACTAAGTATTGTAGTCACTACAAGGAGGAACAGGAATACCAGACCTTCACAAAAAAAAAAAGCACCAATGTTTTTAATGATCCTGGGCCCATCTTTCTGTGCAGTAATACTTAACACTAGATCATGACCCTCACTGCGTTTTAGTTTGCTTAATTTTAGTGGACTGGTGTCTCTGGATCCCAGTAAGGTTTTGGCATGAGCCAGGCTGGAATTCCTCAACCCTTTTAAGACTAAACACTTCTAGATAAAATTTATTTTTAGCTAGTTTTTCCTCTTCTTAAATGATAGCTCTTTTCCAGCTCATTTAGTGTCCTTACTGAACCGTCCCTAATATTAGTATTTACAGTTTTCATTATTTAAATTAATGAAATGGACAAAAATAAGCTGACTTATGTGTTTTAATCAATTATATATCTGATAATTATGCATCTGTTTCAGCTCAAACTGTAAAAAAAAAAAAAAGTATATTTTTAATGACTCTTACGTCTCAAAAGTCAAAAAAGATACTTCAGAATGAGTTTACCTGAGTACATCTTTGTTGACCTAGAGGAACCTTTCTGTAGGAAGTAATAATGCAAGAGTCCAATTTGTTGGGGTGTAGGTTGCTTTTTCTCCATTATAGGGTTCCTCTCCTTTTATAGTATTAATGCATTGAATTTTTTTAATGGTTATTGAAATTGTAATTCACTATTTGATTAGTTCAGCAAGGGAGTGTTAGACTTTCCATCTCAAAGATGCTAAATCTGGTTGTGCTTTGAAAATAGTGGTTTATTTCAAACAGAAGTTATTAAACTTCTTATACAGGAATTGCTAAATGAGTTTCTGTGGTCTGTTAGGCACGCCGACTTGAATGGTGATAACGATCTCTTTCAGCCTTAAAATCTATAAAGATGTGATTTCTAAAGAAATCTTAATAGAATTTAGGCACCAAAATCCAATAGAATAAGTGGGAGTTAGGTATTTACTTCCTTTACCCTATACTCTTGGGAAATTATTTCCATAATTGTTTATGGATTTCTTGAAATGAGAAATACATAGTAATGAAAAAGGCTTCATTACTTCAGTGTCACCATTTGATTATTAAATCTGGAATGTTGGTGACAAATAGCATTTTATCTAACTTTCTATCATAAAATTCCTAGTTCACTCTAAATTCAAGAAGCTTGCCTAGCAGTTCTTCCTGTTACAAAACATACCATTTTTAATTTAGCTCAGTCAATTCAGTTATTTAAATGTGTGCATATTTGAAACACACGTCTGAATAAATGAGAAATTATATATTTACTATCTGTGTGATAGCATTGCTCACATAATGTGCAAAGGTACATTGGCTTGATGTTAAACACTCACAAAAAGTATATTTACTTCTGTCTCATTTATATCTCTGAGCTGATTTAAGTTGCAGAAAGGGGGTTATCGATTTTTTTTTTTTTTTTTTTTTTTTTTTTTTGACTATTTTAAGCCTTCAGGGTTCCATTCCAATAGAAACAGAAGGCCTTAACTGTAAGGGAATGTCAATGTAGGATGGTTCCAGTGTTACTTGACTTCATTTTTATTGGGCATCATTATACTTTCTCTCTGTGTTGCTTAATTTATATTTTCTGGAATAAAAGTGTATCTCTTACACTTCCTCATTTGGCAGCTTTTAGAGTTTGGGGCTAATTAAGATGTCCAGCTTTACAGACTAAGATACAAAAAAATCTTACTGTTTGACTTATTTTTTTAAGCACGTTCAGGAAGGAAGAAGTTTTCTCCTTTTTTTGATGTTGTGAATGAATTATTTGCCTGCAGTGTTTGGCCCTCCCCAAAGTGCTGTCTCACCTGCAATTACTTATCTAAAAGTGCCCTAATTATGAGATGTTTATATTAAATATATATGTTACATGTATAGCTAAACCTATAATTAAATATATAGAACATGTATATTTATACAGAACATATGCTCTGTCAGCATATACACTCTGAAAGGTGTAAAACGTTCATGTTACTTTAGATTCAATGAGAAATATTTCTGTATTAATAACTTAAGAAGTAAGCTCATTGCTTACAGTTCACTTTAATTCAGTGAAACTGTTTCCATAAGTAGTATCTGGACTTTGAAATAAAGTTTATATACATGTAATGTGGAGAGTTTAAAATACTTAAGTTTTATGAAGATGGGATATGTTTGCTTGAACATCATATTTTTAGTAACAGTAAGACTTTGTACTTACACTGTTTTGTGTTAAAACAACTTGCCTATAATATAACCACTGTGGTCTTAAAGTCTGGATATAAATAGGAGAACATAGTGGGTTTTGCAAAACCATTCATTTTTATGTTAGTGATCACATTTATTGCAGCACTGCCTACAGATTGTCAAAGAATGGCATTATTCATTCTCATTTTTTTAGACACTAAATGGCAGAAAATACCCAAACTAGTCTGCAGTCTAATTTGGACAAGATAGACAAATATCGGGGAAGGGAATCAGCCATACAAGTAAAGTGAATAATGTGACATCAAGTATAGGTGTTTTCCCATTTTCTCCAATTTCTTCATTTTGCTGAAGCAAAGAATACACAGATAACTTGTACACTGCTGTAATTTCTATATATGTAAAATACTGCAGCCAACTACACTTTAAGGATGAATTGCATTGGGGGGGAGGGTTAGGATTTTAATAACCCTTTTGTGTTTCTTAAAAATATCATAGTTTATTTTTAAATCATAGAATCATAGAGTAGTTAGGGTTGGAAAGGACCTTAAGATCATCTAGTTCCAACCCCCTTGCCACGGGCAGGGACACCTCAGCCTAAACCATGTCACCCAAGGCTCTGTCCAGCCTGGCCTTGAACACCACCAGGGATGGAGCATTCACATCTTCCCCAGCCAACCCATTCCAGTGCCTCACCACCCTTACAGTAAACAACTTCTTTCTTATATCCAATCTAAACTTCCCATGTGTAAGTTTGAACCCATTGTCCCTTGTCCTCTCACTACAGTCCCTAATGAAGAGTCCCTCCCTAGCATCCCTATAGGCCCCCTTCAGATATTGGAAGGCTGCTATGAGGTCTCAATGCAGCCTTCTCTTCTCCAGGCTGAACAGCCCCAACTTTCTCAGCCTATCTTCATACGGGAGGTGCTCCAGTCTCCTGATCATCCTCACAAGGATGCACAAATTAAAACAGTTCAGGTGTTCTGTAACAAAATACTTTTATGCATATCCGCTTATCTTAACTATGAAAATGTAAAGCAATAGCTGATCTGGTTTTGTGGGCAGAAGAAAAATGGTTTGTGACAGAAGATGCATTTGTGTATTACTCATTGAGGAAGAACATGGCATTGCAGTGATTGCTATGGATGTGATACGCTTGAATTTTCCCTGGTTTCTCTAGGTTTATTTGTGGAAGGAAAAAAGTGTACAGGAGGTTAGATGAGGGCTTAGTGATGCTACTGCTAATGCTATGTAGGAGTCACTTCAGCCAATAGATGGAAAAGATTTGTACATGCTGCAGCACTGACCTAGAACTGATGTCTTGTGAATGCCTGACTTCTGAGAAAAACAAGCCTGAAGCACAGCATAGTCTTTCTGTGCAACTAATGAGAGAAGGAATCACACAGAAGAGCACACTATGTTCTGTAGGTTCTGTTTGAATGTGAGAAGTCTTGAATGTACGTGTTTCCGCTTGGTTAGCTACCCAGGTCTCTTTCACAAAGTGGGCTTTTCTGATTTGCCTTACTAGTAGAAATCCGGAGGATCTGAAAAAAAAGCAAAAGTCTGTTCTCATCAATAGTAATTCTGACAAATGAAAGAAAACAAATCTGCAAGTGAATTCAATGCAAGTTGTATAGGGATATGATGACTTGTGTAAATAAATAACAGTTTTAAGGGAGGAAAAAATGAGAGGTTTTCAGAACTCTGTAAGCAATCCACTGAATTGCTAGTAGGAAGGGATTAAGATGACAAAAAAACAGTGTACTTACTGAAAACTTCTAGAATGTGAGAACAGAGCAGTGGATAACGTTTATGAATCACTGAGCATATGCGGCTGTGTTTATTTCCATGTCCCAGAACCACAACTGGTTTTTGGGAGGGATTTATCTATGGAGTCCTGGTAAAATCAGAACGATAATGCCAAGACACAGCAATCTTTGTTCATAAATGTTGCTATAACATTATGGTTTATAGTAATATTTTCTATTTTGATAGTTAACCACAAAGCTGTAACGATTAAAGTAATGTTTCTCGGATACAAAGTCTGTGAAACAGGAATAGAAAATACTTTGTGGAAATGTAATAAGAAATTACATACATCTTAATAGTTTTTGTATTAGTAATCTGCCTATTTATAGTTTCCTAGCCTTCAGGCAGAGAAGCAATCAGTATGGTCTTCTGAACTGTAGCTATAAGCACGATCTCTTTAAGAATCTTGCAAAACTCAAAAGTTAGGAAAATCTTGGATTTACTTGCAGTCTGTCAGAAATGGTCGTTTGCCTTTGTGCAGTGTTTTTGATGCAGTGGTATTTCTTGTGACTTGTGCCCTGATTTTGTTTGCTACCACAAGGAGTCCTTTGTTTCAAACAAAACCTTGCGGTTAATTTTCTGCTAGGTCTTTTCATGAAAAAGGAAGGTCACGGCTTATAGCATTTGTATTGTCACTGTAAAGGACTGTACAAACTGTTCCATGGACCTGGATGTTTCTGTGATTATTGATTTAATGCTTGCTACATGCTTTTTAAAGTAATATTTTCCTTTTTACAATTTCATTCTGTGTGTCATTTACACACTTATGTATGATGCAAATAATATTTGTGAGGATGAATTACAAAGTTGTTGTAACTTACAGATCTATAGTTAATGTGAAGTTAAGATCAAATATAAAGACATGTTGGAATATTTCAAAGTATATTCCTTCCAGCTGGTACTAACGTCAGTGTAGTAGTAAAACAGTATGGTATTTAAGTGAGACTTCATGCATTCTCATCTACAGTTATCAGTAGCAAGTACCAATGCAGATTTTAACACTTAACCCACATAGTTCTTTGTATTCTAATATGTGGGCATGATACAGTTATTTGACATTTTACGATTTGTCCTTTGTTTGCATGCAGCGAGGAGTTATGGGCGAAGACGAGGTAATTCACTTCTGTTTGTTACAGTACAATTAATTCTGATTGAGATGTTACTGATTATTATGATTAATCCAAATTGATTGTAAACGCTTATCTGCATGTTGTCTTAGTTTGGGGAAAGTGGAGGGTATGAGGGAAGAAGGGGTACAGTCTGGGCTGGTATGAGCATTGACCTCTCTTTAGAACTTGAATTACAAATCCCTTAATTGGTTAAAACACTGTGGCTCTAATCATAATTCAGTTCATGCTAATGGCTACTGCTTGCAGCCGTTGCCCCCTTTAAAAGTACACAGTTTGCTAGTTGTTCTAACTAATTTTCTTTTGCTTCTGTTGCAGTTACAGTGTGCAGAGTAAAAACTTAGAAGCCTTTTATAAACTAAGCAAGAAATCTAGTAGGCGACTCTTAGAGTAAACAGATTTTCATAGTATTAGCCATTATATGCTCACTGACCATGCTGATGTAATTGTATGAGAATGTGACCTGTGGTTGTTACAAGGACATAAAGTGTGAAGCAAAACCATCAAGATCTTTAATAGCTTCCAGTTCATGTACAATACACACATAAGTTCATGTCTCTCTTGATCTCTGCATTGGTTTGTAACTGATTGCTTGGTAGCCCTAATGTAGAGAGGAATGGTTATCTAGATCATAGTCAATGTATGTGGCGGTGTTTTGATGATTCCTGGCAGATTCCGCTTATTTCTTTTCACTGTCATAAAACAAAAAGGAACAAGTGTTTAAAAAGGCTTATCTTTTTAATTCACAGTCACTGGGAAAATGTGAAACCCTAGCAAATAACCTTTTTGCTCTCTTCATCTAAGAGACATTTAAAAGTAGAGGAGGGAGAAGAGAGTATTAAGGAGTCATATGGAGCATGTTACTCTAAATGTGTTAATCCATTGTCCTTTATGTCATCTTAGCTCTCTGAGGAGCTACAGTGCTTTTGGCAAACCTTTACCCACATTAAAGTAAGATTGATCTCTCTGGTATCACTTCAGAACGTGTTCTGATCATTTAATTTGTACTAGGAAGACAACCTTAGATTCTCATTGTTCTTCTATTTTAACATTGGTTTGAGGGGTAAAAAATGAATTATTCTGAGGGATTACTCATTTCTCTTCCCCCCCTATATACTTCTGCATATTTTAAGTTCTAATTGTCCTAAGCAGTACTTTCAGCAAAACAGAAAAACTTAATTTTCATGGTCCAAAGAGACACCTTCCATAAATATAATTTGCATTCTTAACCACACAGACCAAAAACTAAGAGGGGGAAAAAAAGAAAAAACAAACCACACTTAAATGTTTTTGTGGCAATGTTCTAATGCCAACAAGTTTATTCAAATTAGCATGTTTTAAAGTCACTGAAGCTTTTTTCCTGCAGTGTAGAGACTTGTAGAGGTGAAGAGCAGATATATGCTTTTTATAAAGTTAACCCAGCTAAATTACAGTCGGTTTAGATTTAAGGTGTTAAGAATTAACTCATATATTAGTGAAAATTCTTAAATGTTACACTTTCACATTTTCCTGTGAGTTACCCCATTTTGAGTCTTATTTCTTCCTTTAGCCACAGTTTTCTTTCACTATCACTGTGGTAACAGCTCCATCTTCTCCATCATTCACATCAGTAATTCAGAAATTCATTGTTATATCCCTCTTTCTTGATTGTGTAACCAAATCTCACCACTTCTTCATATGCATCTTGAAGATCTGATCATTCTTGCTAGTCTTCATAGCTGAAACTCATATCTGCGTTACTCAGCTGCCTCAGTCTTCATAGCATGATTTTGCTTCTTTTATGTCTAAATACTACATGGTCTGTCACCATTCTTAATGGAAAGGAGGAGCCTGCTACAGCTTTCTGCATTTGCTGTACTCCTCTCCATCAATGCCTACTTAAGACATAAATGTGAAATGCCACCATAAAGATGTACTAATTATAGCCTTTGTTATAGTCCTGTGGTCCTGCTTTTATTTTGTGATTCTTACTATAGTTTATTGTGTTTGGTTATTCTCTATCATCTTGCATTTTCATTTGGTATTTTTGATGTAGTATTTATTTTTTTTATGGATTTATATATCAAATCAGGGTCATTAGGCATTACCACAACATAGGTCATTGGTCATGATGTTTGCTGTCTGTTCTCTAGCCTTGTCTTTAAGCACTCGATTCTCAGGTGGTCTTCTGGAAGTGACTGGGTTTTATACTGCTCTGTCCCAGCTGATCAGCATGATGTCTGCAGGTGTTTCTATGGGGCTTTCCTGGTAGTATTCCCCTGAAATGGGATAAAAGTTAGAGCCTGCAGTATGCTACAGGTTGGGCGGGGAGGAGATTGAGAGCAGCCCTGCGGAGAAGGACTTGGGGGTGTGGGTTGATGAAAAAATGAACATGAGCCGGCAGTGTGCGCTTGCAGCCCAGAAGGCCAACCGTATCCTGGGCTGCATCAAAAGGAGTGTGACCAGCAGGTCGAGGGAGGTGATCCTGCCCCTCTACTCTGCTCTCGTGAGACCTCACTTGGAGTATTGTGTGCAGTTCTGGTGTCCTCAACATAAAAAGGACATGGAACTGTTAGAACAAGTCCAGAGGAGGGCCACGAAGATGATCAGGGGACTGGAGCACCTCTCGTATGAAGATAGGCTGAGAAAATTGGGGTTGTTCAGCCTGGAGAAGAGAAGGGTGCGTGGAGACCTCATAGCAGCCTTCCAATACCTGAAGGGGGCCTATAGGGATGCTGGGGAGGGACTCTTCATTAGGGACTGTGGTGAGAGGACAAGGGGTAATGGGTTTAAACTTAAACAGGGGAGGTTTAGATTGGATCTGAGGAAGAAGTTCTATACTGTGAGGGTGGTGGGGCCCTGGAATGGGTTGCCCAGGGAAGTTGTGAATGCTTCATCCCTGGCGGCGTTCAAGGTGGGGTTGGACATAGCCTTGGATGGCATGGTTTAGTGGGAGGTGTCCCTGCCCATGGCAGGGGGGTTGGAACTCGATGATCTTGAGGTCCTTTCCAGCCCTTACTATTCTGTGATTCTGTGACTTGCAGCTAAAGTACTACACCACTCTTAATGACAGATGGCTCCAGTGTTACTGGACTTCATTTTATTAGGCATCATTATTCTTCATGCATGTATATGTCTGGAACCTACTGCTCCTGCATATAGATTCACAGTGGGTAAATCAGGAAGAAGTTGGCTATTTGAGATGGAAGATAAGCATGCTTCCCAGAAGTGTGCTAAATTGTTCTTTGGTTTTGTTTGACTTTTTTTTTTTTTTTTTTTTTTGAAACAACCGAATTAATACTTATTTTCAAAATTGAGTGAGAAACAGGAAATGCGGATCTTCAGAAACAGTGGTGGTGTGGGGTATTTATTTTGCTTCACTGAAGTGTGGTTTGCGGGCTTTTTGCAGTTCAAAGACTGACTTCCAAATTTAAAATTCTCATTAATCTTTATGTTGCTAATCTAAAGCAGTGAAAGATTGAATAAACTAAGATGGATACCATGGCCTTCCAAGTAGTTTCATTTTGGCATTCTCTAAAACCTGTAAATATTAAGTAGGGGGGAAATATCATGTTCTCACTCCCCCCTGCCATCTCTGCATCTGTTTTGATCAATTTGCATTTGCAGAGCCATCCCATGAACTTTTAAGGTATTACTCTTGCTTTTCAGGGTAGCTGTACTCTTAATGCATATTATTACACATTAGGAACCACTCTAAGGCTTCCCTCCAAAACTGGTGAATTTGACAGTGAGAAGGATAAATTGGCACTGTGACTTTGTTTTCAAGTGTTGCATTTTTGCACCTTTATTAAAATTCTTTTTTTCTTTCTTAGATTTTAATTCTGTTCTTATGTTACCAGCATCAAATACCTTTTAAAAGAGAAAACATACCTGTTTGAAACTACTTACTCTGAACCTGTTTTTCTTGCTTCCCTCAATTCAATAAAAATGTAAGATTTTTAGAGATGCTGTAGTCGTTTAGGTGATGGAACTTATCAGTTCAGCTTGAAGCTAAACCAGAGGCAGGCTAATGAAACTCACTTAAGTGACCCTTAGTATGATCTCTTCCTGAATAAGACCCTTTATTTAAAAACAAACTATGACTTTCCTACTGGTGCAGCAGAACGGCTACAATATAATGTAGTTGAAGTATTATGCTTACAGCAATGTCAGCTTGCAATCATGAATTTCCTTTAAGTTTAATACATTTTTTTTATTTTATTAATTTTTTTTTTTTTTTTTTTTTTAACTAATGTGTACTTTCCTAACATTTTGGTGTTTTTGTTTTTACTTTCCTGACTGCTACTTCCCCATTCTGTAAAACTGCATAACCATGTACTGGCACAGACTATGTTAATGTATATTATTATCTTTTCTTTTTAAGGCCGTTCTTCCCTTTTCCCAATAGATGATGGTTTGCTGGACGATGGTCACAGTGACCAAGTTGGAGTGTTGAATTCACCCACCTGCTACTCAGCTCATCAGAATGGAGAACGAATTGAGCGTTTTTCTCGGAAAGTGTTTGTGGGAGGTCTTCCACCAGACATTGATGAAGGTGAGCTGGCTGAAAACTAAGCAACTGAGTTTGGAAGGGTAGTAGGAGAGATGTTGAAAAACCTAAATGAAGTAGAAACAATACACCAAACAAAATAACTTTGTGGTGCAATAGGCTGCAACTATATATATATATATATATATATATTTTTATGAGAGTCGATAGATCTTTTGAGCTTAATATCATGTGATGTCATCCATCTGTTCTGGTTTTGAGATGACTCAGTTGTCCCTGGTTCTGCACTTGCAGACTGTAGAGTTGCATGCGGTGCTGGAAATTGTGCTCCTGCTTACCTTGCATATTCCTTTCAAATATGTCGTAGCACGTCGTAGTTTCTCTATCTGTGCCTGCTTGATTCATAGAAAACTTTTGTTCTTAATTGAATTTCAAATTCTGCTTTACTATTACCTAAAGATCTCGGGAATGGTTTAGAAAGGTTAATATTATTCCTATTCATAAATAGAGAAACTGAGGCACAGGAAGGTCAAGTGACAGAGCACTGTGATGCATTGAACATAGAATGTACTACAGAAGCACATTGTTACGTGATGCAGTAGGAATTGCTTTGTCCAATAGTGCTGATTTGAAGTAATCATGCCATTTAATATTAGGTTTCTCCTGTGCAGATAAATGAAAGTTACATGCTAGCTTTGTGATGTAAACAGAAGTCCATTTACAAGGGACTTTACAAGTCCCTTTAAACTGCAATCCCTAGAGTACCTTGCAAGCCAAATAAGGTGACTGTTGTTAATTAACTTTCAGACATGGAAAGATATTTTTGATTTCGTAGAATCATAGAATCAAGTACGTTGGAAAAGACCATAGAATCATAGAGTAGTTAGGGTTGGAAAGAACCTTAAGATCATCTAGTTCCAACACGCCTACCATGGGCAAGGACACCTCACACTACACCATGTCACCCGAGGCTCTGTCCAACCTGGCCTTGAGCACCGCCGGCGATGGAGCATTCACAACTGCCCTGGGCAGCCCATTCCAGTGCCTCACCACCATTACAGTAAAGAATTTCTTCCTTATATCCAATCTAAACTTCCCCTGTTTAAATCCATTACCCCTTGTCCTCTCACTACAGTCCCTAATGAAGAGTCCCTCCCCAGCATCCCTATAGGCCCCCTTCAGATACTGGAAGGCTGCTATGAGGTCTCCACGCAGCCTTCTCTTCTCCAGGCTGAACAGCCCCAACTTTCTCAGCCTACCTTTATACGGGAGGTGCTCCAGTCCCCTGATCCTCCTTGTGGCCCTTCTCTGGACTTGTTCCAACAGTTCCATGTTGTTTTTATGTTGAGGACACCAGAACTGCACACAATACTCCAAGTGAGGTCTCATGAGAGCAGAGTAAAGGGGCAGGATCACCTCCCTCAACCTGCTGGTCACGCTCCTTTTGATGCAGCCCAGAATACGGCTGGCTTTCTGGGCTGCAAGCGCACACTGCCGGCTCATGTTCATTTTCTCATCGACCAACACCCCCAAGTCCTTCTCCTCAGGGCTGCTCTGAATCCCTTCTCTGCCCAGCCTGTAGCTGTGGATTGCTCTGATGCAGGTGTAGGACCTTTCACTTGGCATGGTTAAACTTCATCAGGTTGGCATCAGCTCACTTCCCAAGCGTGTCAAGGTCCTACTGAATGGCATTCCTTCCCTCCAACATATCAGCTGAACCACACAGCTTGGTGTCATTGGCAAACTTGCTGAGAGCGCACTCAATCCCACTGTCCATGTCACGGACAAAGATGTTGACCAAGATCGGTCCCAACACCAGTCCCTGTGGGACACCACTCATTACTGGTCTCCAGCTGGACATTGAGCCATTGAGCACAACTCTTTGCGTGCGGCCATCCAGCCAGTTCTTTATCCACCATGTTGTCCACCTATCAAATTGATGCCTCTCCAATTTGGAGACAAGGATGTCGTGCGGGACAGTGTCGAACGCTTTACACAAGTCCAATTAGATGACATCAACTGCTCTACCCCTGTCCATCGGTTCCGTAGCCCCATCTTTGAAGGCCACCAAATTGGTCAGGCAGGATTTCCCCTTAGTGACAACCTTGTTGTTTTTCATGTGCCTCAGCATGCCTTCCAGGAGAATCTGCTCAAATCTTCAATGAAGATTTCCATCTTCATTGTAATGCTCCACTACCATGTTCTGAGGGATTTATTTTAATATACTTCAGCTTTTTTTTGTTGCATTTTAGCTTCTAATTCAAATATGCACTGTTCCCTTTAATACACATGCTAAACAAAGACACATGGAAGTATATTTTGTTTCTGTGCTCTCTGTTTATGTGCTGATGGCAAAATGGGACTGAGAGAAATGGAGTGTATCTGTGTTTGATGAGTTATTGCACTTGTAGAGCTTGGGGTGGTTTAATGTTTTTTCCTCATGGCCAAGGTTCTTAAAGTCAATGGCAAGAAGGAGAGGTGGGGATAGAAAGACCTCACAAAGTTATGCAGGGGAGTAGTAGGTCTTGCAACAGAAGGGTTAATGCTTATCTAGAAGCACCTCTAAATAGGTAGTGTTAAGTTTCTGTGCTTGATCTGTGCATGGTATCTGCTGAAAACTGCTAGTGTGGTAATTGTGGTGGTACTTACTATATGAGTATCCACCTACACAGTACCTCATTAAACAGTAAGTTGTTTTGATTGCATTCAAACCAGATTCTGAATTTAAAGTACCACCACATCAGTTTTCACCACAGCCTTTAGTTTTTCATATGTTTCTGAAGTACTCCTGTTAATAAGCAATAAAAAATAAACATAAGCTTAAAATCACCAGAAATAACTTCCAAAGCATTAATATTTATGCAGTATGTCTTGTAGTTTGTTGTTTTCATTTAAGTTGGAATTTTTGTTCCTTTTTTTCCATTAAATGTCAAACTTTGCCTGATAGTACCTTTTCACATTTATTTTAATTGCAACCTTTATATCTGTTTTTAGATGAAATCACTGCTAGCTTCAGAAGATTTGGGCCTTTGGTAGTAGACTGGCCTCACAAAGCAGAAAGCAAATCCTATTTTCCACCAAAAGGTAAGAGAACTGGAATGTTTTGACCTGTCGCTGAGTGCGAATCTTACTCTGGGAAACTGCCTCATGTTTTTCCAAAGGATATAATTTACAATCCCTGTAAATAGTTAATTCTGCAGTTTCAATGCAGGTTCAGATATGGTTCCTCTACATACCGAGTCTAAAACCTGAGAGTTATTGTTCTAGCATTGTGCCTGGTTTAGCACTGGACTAATAAATTCTGATTTTCCTTAAATCAGCATTGTATAGTTGCATGTGTCATTAATCCTAAATTCTGTATTTTAATTTCTATGCAGTTTCCAAAACTGAAATTTGGTCAGATTTTTAATACTAAATCTTGGATAAAAATCTTTGTAGGAAGTTCTAAGCAGCATTTAGAAAGGATGCATTTGGGGGTGTCATCAAGATAATCAGAGTTATGTTTATTTCAGTTTTAGGATGAGAACTTCATTTGAAGAACTAACCATTTTTTGATAAATGGTTAAATACTGATTTTTGAACTATTTCTAGTGTTGCTGTTAGATTTTTAAATACACAAAGCACTGTAAAGATAAAATTGATTATGCTAAGGTGTGCATCTCCATAATAATTAAGAGAAAGTCTTGAGGAATTCTTTGAGGAAGGTGCATCTTGCAGAGGTTATGATGAATATATGGAAGAGGGAAGACGTAATACATTATTAAATCAAAGTAATGGATTCTGGCATTCATTTCCAAGGAGATAGTTCTGTCTCAGCATCTGAACATCTTAAGGATATATTTCAAGACTTCCTCATTTAATAAAGCTTTTTGATCTAGTTGGAATTGTTATAATTACCACAGTAAAAAAACAAAGCAAAACAGAATCTGCACTGTAAGCAGAGCTTCTTAAAGCAGTGAACACAGGTAGAAAAACTTCATCTGTTAATCTAATTCAGGAAACACTTGTGAATTAGGTGTTAAGTTGATCTCCTATAACTAACTGATCCTTATTTGAAATTTAGTAGCACTTACTGTTCTTCAGTCTTAAAACTTTATTCTAACTTTCAGTTTACTACATTATTCAATATTGTCTTGCAGTGTAGTCTAACACATTTCAAATACAGTGTGGTTTCTCATTGTAGATCTTCTGGAAACAGCTTACTGTTAACTGCTGAATGTTACTGTGTTTACAGCTGTTTTTTTCAGATATAGCCCATGATTATTTTGTAGAAGAATTTCTTAAAATTGTCTTTAAGTATTACTTGCATGTACAGGCAAGAGCTGTGTATACATATATTTAATAAGATGTTGGAAACTGCTAAAGATAGGCTAAATAGTAAGAAAGCTTTGAGATTGATCAGTAATTATCAATTTATAAATATATACTGTATTAGCCATAGGAGGATTTTGGTTTTTTTTTTTTTCCTAGTTTTTATCTCCAGTTTTGAATTTGTTCCTCTGCATAGAGTCAATTCAGTGTATATATTTTTGTTCAGTATCATTAGAGATTTGACATAGTATTACTTTCCAAAGACATAATTATCCAGTTCTGGAGTGATTTACATAATAGTCTTCTCTGGATGAAGAGATACAGCCTGCTCAGTTTTCCAGGCTGTGGTTCCTTCCAGGCTCCCTGCTTACAGAAAGTCCTGAGGGAAGGCCAAGTTCAAGATAAATATTTCCTTACTTTAAGAAATGCAAAACGCATCCTGATGCATCAAGGCTGGTTGTCTCCTGAGAAACGCCAACTGCTTGTTCTTAACTAATTACATTTTTGCGTTGGTTCACCACAGAATTAGGCCCGAAGAAAACAGGAATTTAAAAAAAACTTAACACTAATCTCACAAGGAAACTCTGTTCTGAAGCAGAAAAGAAATTATTCTGTTGAGATCAAGTACAAAGTCTGTAAGTGAACTGCCAACTGTAATGGAGAATTCCTTCCTTTCTGACTTGCCACTGTTTATCAGAATTCCTGCTGGTACGTAGTTGGCAAACATACTTATTTATGAAACAATACACATGTCCAAAGCAATTTGCTGAGGTGAGGGCTCCTTCTTATAATAATAAAGTTCTCGAAGAAATGATGCCATGAGGATATGCAAATCCGAAGAACGGCTTTAAAAATGTGCCCAGTTGTTTGTGTGCTCTGTGCTATTTATAGTCTATATCAAACAGAGGATAATCTGATTTAGACAGGACAGTATCGCCAGCCCTTTCTAATTGCCTGTGTGTTTCTATTGCCGTCTATCACAGCAATTGTGCAGTAGCTTCATTTATTCAATATTCTTAACTGCTAATTTAGAACTGATGCAAAAAATTATGTTGGAAATATTCTGTTTCTAGTTTAAGAAGCAAAACCACAGGTCTATACCAGTTCTGTTTAACTTCTTACCATCTTATTTGATCACACTGGGTAGGATTGAACTCTGGATTCAGACAAGTAACTGGAGGTGTCTTCATGTGTTAATTAGTGTCTAAGCTTCTTTCAGTCAATGGGAGTCTGGTGAATACAGTCAGTGGAGTATAAAGGTAACTGTAACATAAGCACATTAAGCCTGATTCATTTACCCAAAACAAGGATATCTAAAAGATTTATACAGGTCCCACAAATGTAGTGCGGCACCTGTTGAAGGCCCACACCATTCTGGAGCCACCAGCTGACGGTTAGGCAAAGTCCTGTAGAAGATAAATGGTGCTAGACACCTCCATGTCCCACTTGGTCGCCACTGACTACATTAACTGGCTCTCTGTACAACACTACGAGCCTAAACACAGTCACTACAGGAATATGGGAATACGTGGTTGCATCTTGAAGTGAATCCTGCTTCCCCTCTACTCAAAAGTGCCTCAGCTGATAGCTACATTTTTTTTTCAGTTGTGTCAGCCTGCATTTTTTCACTTCAGGTGTGTTTTGGAGTTAATTCTCCATCAAAGTGAACAAGTGAAAAATTTATATTTACGAAATTTAATAGGGTGATGAGATCTCTTTAAAGAGGAATAGATTAAATGTTCTGTGAATTTTCCAAGTACAAATTGTTCCCATCAAATGTAGATCCAATGTCTTTATTAACCTGCAGTTTACACTGTTTCTTTCTGATTTAAGCTAAGATGTGGCATTCTGTGGGTAAGAAACACACTGCACTGAAAGCATTTAGTCTTCTCTGGGGAGAATCTATCAGGACAGCAGAGAAACGAACCCCAAAACAAAATACAGCTTCACTGACTGGCACGGATAGTGCCATACTGGCTTGCACTGATTTTCTTGACTCCTCCAAGCCATTAGTGATTTGAGTTAACTGGGGTTTCTTAGAACTTTAAGCTGCTCTCTTATTTCTACACAGAATACACATAGCAGAAGCAGTGTCCTTTCTCGTTCTGGTGAACTTCAATGTTATTATGAAATAAAGAAATTATACCTTGCTCAGAAAATCGTGTTAGCTACCAGTGTGAATCTGGTCTAGAATACTTTCCTGTTGGTTTGTTCCTTATGTAATAAATACAAAAAAATGGAAAGATTTAGCTTGGTAGGGCAACTAAGGCTCTTCAGATTTATGTGGTGGGCTTTCTGTTTCCAGTGCTGAGCCAATACATTAAAAATAAAGACTAAAAAAATTCTTGGTCTGGAGTCATTGAGAGATGTCAGCTCAGAATACAGGTGACTATAACCACTGCAGTATCTTTAGGTATCGGGGAATGTAGTTCTAAAGCAAATTATCATCTCCAGAAAGATTTGTTTGTTATTTGAGGTAGTTTCCTGAGGGTAAGTATTATCCAAGTCACCCACACTGATTGCCTTTGAAAATAGGAGTACTAGTAATAGTTCCCGTGTTAGGCAGAGGAATTTAATCAAGTGATAAGCACTAACAAGGTTACCTAAACTTTGTCTCCCACAGGAGGCATAAATTCTGGTAGAGGTGCACATGAACAAGAAATTTTTATAAGACTGTTTCATCTAGTACTTCTCACCTTGTGAGGTGTGTACAAAACATATAAGCTTTGTCTCTTGGCATGTAATATCTGATCATGACCTGCTACTGTTGGTGTACATATGACCCAAAGGTATGAAGCAGCTTCCTTCAAAGAAAGCTATTACAGTAACTTTGCTTTTCCATTGTAAACAGACTTATATTGCTGTTGGATGTGAAGCTGTTGAATGACTGATACGGTACACTAAAACCCCAAGAAACTAGGGAATTAAGCTGTTTTCTAGTACAATAAAACATTTTCTACTTTTCACCTTACCTTCTCTCCATCTTTCAATATGACATGTACTTTCTATCACATAATGATTGTACTACTTCAAAAAAGAACCAGTTAAGCACTTGATCATTTTCATCATACTTGCACATGTGACTTACCACCACCATACTAGCTTTGCAGACATTACACATCCGTGATAGTTCATGAGTTATGGATGTTGAGGTGAAAAATAATCCAATAAAATCATATATTGAGAAAGCAGAAAGGGCTAAGAATGAAGTTTCTGCCATACACTTTTTGGCATGTGGTAACTGTAGTAACAAGAAGAGCTATAATTTATGATGTATAAATGAAATGCCAAAGATAAGAGTGCAATTTACCGTTGAAAGTGCTTTTCAGCTAATGAATATAGACTTGTTGCCTGTGTAACTGGTGTTCTTTGGCAAAGTCTGTGGCTAATGTATAATTGATCCGTGCAGGAAACGGCCTCGTCAAGGGCAAGTGATGGAGAATGGTTTGTATGCAGACTGTGCAAGTCTAGCATTCTTTGGAAGGGATAGGCTGTCTCGTGTGCATAGCAATAATATGTGGGACCTGAGCAAATTATCTTCTCTAGCCAGCTTTCTTCACTGAGAGAACTGGTTATTTTCCTCCAGGCTAGACTTAGGGAGTGAAATAAAATGCACTGTAAATCACTGAAGTACTAGAGCTTTGCAGCTAAACTACACCCAGACCAATTTGATAGGGCAGGCTATACTCTGACTTTTCGCTCTGTCTGCAGCTAAACTCAGACACCAGCCTGTCTGATGCTTAAAATCAAGTGGGATGAACCCAGGCATGAGTACATGCTTTGCAGATAATGTTGAGAAAGCAGAATTAATGTACAGTTTTGGTATTGCTTTCCTTTTATTTCAGGTGTGGTAGGATATAGTAATCCTAATTGTTCCTTCAGCAAGTTCTTATTTTTGAGTTTTCTGTCTTTTTACACGGTGTCAGATTTAAGCACATTAATAGCTGCAGACATACAGGATCATGTGAAAACACTGACCAGCTTTACGTATCAGGATCACTATGGCAGTACTCTTGATTTGCTTTAGGATGAGAACTGATGGAAAATCAGCATCTGGCAAAATATTTTACTTCTGGCTCTGAGTTTTACTTTGTGTGCCTGATTCCTTGGTTGGTATCATGTGCATTTAGCACTCCCTTTGAGACCTCATAGCAGCCTTCCAATACCTGAAGGGGGCCTCTAGGGATGCTGGGGAAGGACTCTTCATTAGGGACTGTGGTGAGAGGACAAGGGGTAATGGGTTTAAACTTAAACAGGGGAGGTTTAGATTGGATCTGAGGAAGAAATTCTTTACTGTGAGGGTGGTGGGGCCCTGGAATGGGCTGCCCAGGGAAGTTGTGAATGCTTCATCCCTGGTGGCGTTCAAGGTGGGGTTGGACATAGCCTTGGATGGCATGGTTTAGTGGGAGGTGTCCCTGTCCATGGCGGTGGGGTTGGAACTCGATGATCTTGAGGTCCTTTCCAACCCTTACTATTCTATGATTAATCAGGTTTTGCACTCCCATCATTCCTATTCATGTTGAGAACTCAGCACAAGAATGTGTGTGCCTGGTTTCACACAAATAATGACAGTTACATGGGTCTGGTCTCACTGCACCAGTCTGTGCGTGCCCTCATTCAGTGATTTGGTTTTGCATGGGTAATATGTGGATTTTAAGTTCTTAAATAAATACTGAAAGTTATCCCCATTTAAAGCATCTTTAGAATTGGAATAATCACTAACTAAGCTTAAGTTAAACAGATTGTCACTAAAAATATTGTTCAGCAATAAAAAATGAACTTCACAAGGAAATATTTCGGTCGAAGGCCAAAGATTCCCTGTGGCATATTTATTAGGAAACTAAGAAAGATTTACATAAAAAATACAGAATAGCTAAAACCTTGTCATGTATACCTTGTAGGTAGCTGTGATGTGATGATGGTACGAGGGGTAAGAGATGAGGTACAAGTTATTTGAAAGAAGAATATAGGCCTAGCAGCTTTTTCTTTAAATCCTACTTTGTTCTATCTGAAATCAGTTATGCATTTACGTCTGTAATGTTACATTCTTCTCAGTATATTATGGTCCTTTTAAAGTGTTTGGAGTATTTTTGAGTACAACCATAATTACACGCTTGGGAACCCGTAAAGTAAAAATTCTGTATATATCATTATACTATAACTGTATTCTAACATGTGAAGTTCTTTGCTTGTCTGACTTTCCTTAGACTGTAGCATTAAATAAGCATTTTAATTCCTATTTTTGTAGCGTTTGGGAGGTTTGCTGGGTCACTTACGTAACAAAGTACTTTGATCTAATCTCTAGAATAGAGATAAGTCCTTTGTGCCAAGTCGGATTTTCATTGTATAATGTCCCTTGCTGCCAATGAATTATGTTCAGCCTGGACTTCCAGTACACAATAGAGCAGACATGTTTGCTTTTATTTGTTATTACTCTCTTTTGACAATTATTTTAAGGATAGAAGGTCTGTTGATCATGGCAAGGTAGTACATAGCTAAAGAAGATGACTAATAACAAAGAATCGGTTTGACTTACTTTTGGAGTAAACGCATTTGTACGGAGAAGTCACTGGCAAAGATGACTAACAAAAATAAAGATAACAGGAAAAAAAAATAGCAGTTGGTTTGGCTTTCTTTCCAGGTTATGCATTCCTCCTGTTCCAAGAAGAGAGTTCTGTTCAGGCCCTGATTGATGCCTGCATTGAAGAAGATGGAAAGCTCTATCTGTGCGTTTCCAGTCCTACTATCAAGGACAAACCAGTAAGTAAACAGTAGATGGCCTGCAGGCTGTAGCTGCCATCTGTCCAAAGCTGCATTTAAAATGATGACAAATATAATCAAAAGCAAACTACTGCTGGCAGAGCTCAACATCTGGAACAGCTGGATGATTTTAGAATTGTAGTGTTTTGAATTAATAGGATTAAAACAGAGCACCTAGACATGCTAAGCTAATGGGGTTATGAATGTTTGACAGTTTATGTATGCTGATGAACATGTGTCCGTGATGTAGTGCAACTTAAAGTAGCATATTGTTTTCTTTCCCAATTTAATAGGTTCAGATCCGTCCCTGGAATCTAAGTGATAGTGACTTTGTGATGGATGGTTCCCAGCCGCTCGATCCGCGAAAAACAATTTTTGTTGGAGGGGTCCCTAGGCCATTAAGAGCTGGTGAGTGTAATCTGTGGCTGTTTCTACAAGTTGCAGATTATTGGAAATAATTTGAATCATGAATACTTTTGTGTAGTTATGTATGGACAGCTGTGGATATATTCATATAAAAATAGAAGGTTGTCGTGATAGTTACAATAACCACAGTACAATATTTATTGTATTACATTTCTCTAGTAACTGTTTTCATCTGTCTTTTGCCAAAAACCACTGTTCGTCATTAAGATTTACTGGAAACTGTTGCATGTCTAAAGCTGTAGAAAAGATTTTGCTCATATTAGCAAAACTGTAGTGTAACCTATGTCACAAAAGAGTTTTTACAATAGCACTATGAGAGCATCTCTGCCACGCTTCATGAGAAATGTGGAGCTCTATTTGCACTTAACATTGTGCGTTAGCTACTCTTCTGCTGCCATCAGGTTGCTAATATGGACAAGGCAAAAAAACAGGTGATGAAGGAGTAGGATTAGAGAAAAAAGGAAGAAATTCAGAGAGCAAGTACAGTCTGTATGGCACAACACTATATAAGGTTGCAAGACCCTTTCTAGACTCTTGTTGGAGTGCATGAAGATAAAATTAAATGTTTCTGTAGCTGAGGGATGTTTGGTCTACAACCTGGACAGTCTGCTTTGTGAGACTGACTACGGTAACCTTTTACAGTATTGTATGGTGGCCTTCTAGTGAATAGGTTGAAGTGAATCTTGGAAGTAGAAGTGTAACACACAAATCCTGTTTCCTAGTAGAATGACTCCTGGACTTCGTTAATCTTTCATAGTTTGTAATGAATTTTATTCTTGCAGAAAGATGAGCTTTCAGATGGAAGATGTAGGAGAACCAAGAAGTAATAGTGCAAATTTGGGGTATAAAGAATCTTTTTTTTTTTTTTTTTTTCTGTCTTGGACCCGTGATGCCAAAGCTTTTCTGGTATTTTATTTTACTTCTAAAAGTGTATTTTTGACTGTAGTACAAATTCGGTAAATGAACATAAACACAGCATCCTCAACTTCCAACTCAATTTAATTTTTCTCAAAATTCAGTCCAAATATTTCAGATTACTGTGCTGAATGTCTGTGATAAACTTTAATGGATGTATTCTTATGCTTCGCTTTCAAATGCTCTGTGTATGTGAAAATGAAACTTTCATGGCATTGTGAAATAAGAATCTTGGCTTCATAAAAGCAGTAAAACTAGAGGAGATGTTTCAAACAACTATTGAACATCAATGACTGCTGACACCTTTATACCCTTATATAGAGGATACTGATTCTGGAAAAGTATTTTCCATCTAAATGAATTGCAAAACTGAATTCAGTATAAAATATTATAGATTGCTGAAATACTTGATCTCTAAAATAGGAGATTTTTGTTTCTATGAACTTCCGTACCTATGGTTAAGTGTAGCACTGTAAAGATAATCAAGCTCTGTATGGCTGATGAAAAGATGCTGACTGCATCTTTAAATTCAAGTAGGACATAGAGCATTAAGACAACCAGAGAACATGTACCAAGGAATTTGTGGTGTCTGGATCTATTTTACGCAGCTTACATTCCATGCCTGCCCAAAAATCTTTTGCTGTAATCCCCTGGAGAAAACTGCCCTGGAATTTCAATTCCAGGTTATCGAGGACTGCAAGGATTTACAATTCCCTTGTTCCTTGGATGTATGTATCCACAGTGTGAAAGATCTGTCTGCTGAGTATTTCATAGCTTAACATGTTTTTATATTTCTTGTTATTCCTGTTACATCAGCTGTTCCAAAATTAATTATTAAAATTAACTTTTCTAGTATTTTTGAATGTAAGCATTCTACTAAATTTGTACAGTAAGAACAGTTTAAATGAACACTATTTTGTTTCTTAATAGTGGAATTGGCTATGATCATGGACCGTCTCTATGGTGGAGTTTGTTACGCAGGAATTGATACTGACCCTGAGCTGAAATACCCAAAAGGTGCTGGACGTGTTGCTTTTTCCAATCAGCAGAGTTACATTGCTGCCATCAGTGCTCGGTTTGTTCAACTTCAGCATGGCGATATTGATAAACGAGTAAGTTACACAGACATGTAAATAAATATCAGAATGATTATCTATAAAGGAACTTTTTGGTGTAGTAACATTGCATATGATTGGCTCTCATGCCAGCTTCCATGTTTCTTTTAGTATTCCTGTAACACTACTAGTTCCAAGAGTTAAACCATGAATGCCCCCAGACGAACAAATTACATTTCACAGAGCGTCAGTTTGTTCCTTGGACATATGTTAGACCATATGTTCTTTTAATTCTGGAGTTCCTGGTTTTGTTGTGTATGAGCAAAGGGCTTGCAAATCTTCCTCTCTCCCTTGTTCTAATGAAACCAAATACTGTGATAATTCCTCTGTCATTCACAGGAAGCTCTAGTATTCATTTGCTTCAGATTAGCTTTATATTTTTAGCTGCCTTTAATTTCAGTCATAATTGTCAGTGCTCAGCACTTCAGAAAGTCAGTCGAGTTCAAAACCTAAAGTACAAAGTGTCCCATCATTTCTGTTTGGGAATATCTTCTTAGTATTTACCAATGCACATTTCTGGCTGCTACAGATGCTTATTGCTAGCTAAAGCAAAACTAACTTTTAGTAAGAATCTAGTCAACTTCATTACTCCTAATTAGAGGTATAAGAGTAGGAAAGAGAACTGGCATTTAAATTATGTCAGTTTTAAGTGTCCCTGGTTTTGGTGTCAAGAGCTACAGAGATAGACACTGGTATTAATAGATGTTCTCTCTTTTTTTTTCTTTAAAAAAAAAAAAAAAAAAAAAAGTCTGAGAGCAAGAAAGGTTGAATAAGTAAAGTAGTTCAAGGTCCAGTCCCTCTACAGATCAAAGACACAGGAAAAAGAAAGTAGTACAGTTAACAAAAGTCTTGCTTGTAGGGAGGTAGCATGTGCTTCTATCCTTTCAAACAGACAAAGTTAATACAGCTTTACATCTGTCTCTCAGATACCACTTGCCTAGTGAGCTGAAATCCCCAAACATGGCTCTTTCCAGAGGATGAGTGAGTCTGAATGTGGGTAGTGAACCAGGCTTCGCATTAAGATGTGAGGGCTGTGTTTCATTGGTGGGATTGCTGTCCTTGTGACTTGCAGTTGACTTTTACTGATAGCTCTACCTTTTGGCTAATTACATAACCACAGAAACAGCCATCACACTGAGACTGTGTGAGGGGAAATAAAACTGTTAATCATCTTGCATTTGAGTATTTGGACAAAAGGGGAGTAGTGACCAGAATCCAGAACTCCGAAAGAGATGCTAAATGGATATAGCTTAGTCTGTTTCATGAATCATCTGTAGCGCATTTAGCTGCAAAGTGACCTGTCATTCAAGTTGGAGGTGGACAGGTAGGTCCCATCCAAATTAGTTCTCCCTCAAAGGTGGGGAGATGTGGACTTGAACCCTGTAAATTAGGGGAGAGTTCTGTCTTTGTACGGGAGTGTCCTTTGCCGTGAAGGAGTATATGGTAGATTTGCAGTACCATCTCGTGAGAGAAGAAAAGGTGTGAACCTACCTTTGAAGGCTGCACTTCCAAGTGTCTTTGTGTGTTGTGTTGTTGGGATTTTTGTGATAGGTTATGAGAGATTTTAAGGCCTCTTTGGATTCTGAGCAGCCATCTGAAATGACTGGTTGCTGTTTGCAGGGAAGGGATATAACTTGCTAATAACACTGAAGTACTTCAAGTACAATGGGCAGTAAGTCCCCAGTATGAAACAGTGGGCATGTGCTGCAGGCCTCTTGGAGCTTAGACAAGAAAAAATAACCACAAAATTTACCTCAGATACTAGATTTCAGAAGCACAATATTTGAATTATATCCATGAGACTTAATTTATAAAAACAGTATCCATGATTTTTTCAATTACTATTAAAAAGAATCAAGATTTAGGCTTTGTCTTTAAACATCTAAATTTCAGTTTCTTTTTTTGATTGTTAGAATTTGTGTTGTTTCTTTAGTATTGCTTTTCTAATATGTGAAATTTATTATTTTTTACTCAAGTTTTCTTTTAAATCTGGAATTTGGGCATTTTTATTAGCATTGTTGATTTTTCTTATTTTTATGAGTGTGCTACTGCTGAAGTGTTTCACTTGCAAAATACAGCAGTGTCAAATCTAAGTATTTTAATGATTTTGTAAACCTCTTGATGGAGAGGGTTTATGAATTCTTTATTTCAGAGGGGTTTTAATCTTTATTTTTTAAATCGTCTTCTCAAATCATATGGTCAGTCCTTAGTATTTATATAACCCAGTTATTTGCATTACTGAGGAGTAATAGTCTTTTTAGGGAACACTTGAGCTCTTAGCTGTTTCTGAAAGTATGAAAAAGCTGTTTTCAGAAACAGTTTCTTCCTCCATAGAGTTCATATACTAATGCTTTTTCAGGCTCTGAAAATGCTCTCATATCAGTACTACTGCTGATTTATAGATGAGTGAGCAGTTTGTGTAAATCTGTATACCATTGTTTTTGTAAATGAATAAGATAGTCCTGCTTGGCTACTGCCTTCATCTGGGATGTGTCTGTATGGCGGACAATAAAGCCATATATTATGTATTTCAGTGAATCTTGAAGGCAGGCTGTTTCCCTACCCCTTATTTTAGCAGTAGCATTTCTCTGCCAGTTACATCCAGTTTCTGCAGGCCTGCTGTCCTGTCGCATTCTTTCCATTACCAGTTTTGTCTGTTTAAAAGTCTTTATATATTGCTAAATTTTGCAGTTCACCTCTATCCTTCTGAACTCCAGTTGAAAAGTATTTATAGCTTTTTTTTGCGCATACCTTTTCCTACCTTAATTGGGAAACTTAGTGTCACAGTTGCTTAGCAAACATTAGCTGTGATCTTAACTTCTGCCTTACCTAAGTACTCTGCAGCTTCTCTCCAGTTCTTTTGATGTGCAGATATGTTTAGTTTCTCTGACAGACGCTTTTTTTCAGTAAGGTGCTCCTCATCCTGTTTTGTCATGTATGAAGGTTCAGCTCCAAACATTTCCTTGAAACTCGTTTGGAGTTTTCAGCTCCAAACAATTCCTTAAAATGTCGTTAACTTTCATGTGCCAGCAGTCTGCCTCCGTTTCATGTAATACTTCCATTCCCCAAAGAGCTTCTCTAATAACTTTGAAATGATCTTCATACCAGTCTTGGTGCATTAAAGCACTGGAGCTTGAAATACATGCTGCTTCATGCTTTCAGTAATTCTGAACCGTGGACACAGTCACTGCGTAAGGTACCTGTTTATTGGAAAGTTTGAGTGTAATTTGTGATAAGGCAGGTTGTTGTGAATAGGTAGCGGGGCTTGTACTGCTTATAGATTACTGGAAGAAGCATACTCTGTTTCAAACATAGATGCATTTGACATGTCTAGTATGACCTCTACTTCTGAAGCTGAGAACATGAAGATTATTATGCTGTAAAACTTCTGAGTGGGTAGCTATAAGTGTAGATTTCTTCCTCTGGAGACAGAATGGAAAAAACCAGCATTTTAAACTTCATATTATTTCAAGCATACTCTGAGTGAATCGTACATAAAGTCAATGTCTTTATGTAGCAATCTTCTCAGGCGATAGTATTTCTGAAAAACATCTCTTACATCAGTGAGTTTTAGTATGAATCGGAATAACTCGCTTTGCCAACAAAAGGCTGAAAATACCATCTTTGAAAGTGAGGAAAATGTGGAAGACAACAACACATTCCTTAATGATGGGGTGAACTCATTTTGTGTTTTATTATGAAGCTGTTCTTCCTGTCTGATCGCAGTCTGTAACAGTTCAGTTACACAAAGACATAATGCAAATTTACCACTGGATTCCTGCCACTTTTCCACTTAGGCAGGCAGATGAGTCTGGGACGCTGTGTAAGACAGGTGTTTCTAGCAGGCTGTAGATTTTAAAAGACCACTTTGCAAAATATTTTCTGAAGTACATTGAATACAAATTTCTAAAGCCACAAAAAGGGAAAGTAATAGATGACAAACATCTATCTGTAGCTCCAAATTTGATTATATTTTAGAAGTAGGGAGTGAATTTCCAGGGAAACAGGAGTGCTGAAAGATCTGTATTCCAGCCTGCAGAAAGTACTTTTAATTTGCACAAAGAAATACTGTGTGCAAAGACTTACACTTCATATTTAAAAAATATTAATGTATAATTAGTTGCATTCTTGTATGTTCAGTTATTTTTTGCTAAACAGTATAAAATTGGGTGCCATGTTAGGGTACATTTGGGAGCTGATGAGATGAATTGGGAGACCTTTTGGCTTGTTTCTTATTTTCTGCACATACTTCGATATCATCATTTGCCAAGAACATGCTTCCAGAATAAGATGAGAGGTTCCCATGTAGCTATTTATTACATATATCATGTACTTCTAAAGGTTTGCCTTCAAGTGTTCTGCTTTTACTGTATGGATAGATCAGTAGCTGGTAAAGAGTAATAATTGGTTAATTGGATAAAAGCTCTAATATGTCCTCTTTTAGGCTTCTGGTTGGTTTTTTTTAACCAGAAAAAAATTGAATGCCCTCATACAACTTTTAAGTAGGAAAAGGCATTAAGTAGAACTGTTTCTGGTTTACTCCAACAGGTGGAGGTAAAGCCATATGTGTTGGATGACCAGATGTGTGACGAATGCCAGGGTGCACGATGCGGTGGGAAGTTTGCTCCTTTCTTTTGTGCCAATGTCACTTGCCTGCAGTATTACTGTGAGTTTTGTTGGGCAAATATCCACTCTCGTGCAGGACGTGAATTCCATAAGCCATTGGTAAAGGAGGGGGCTGACCGCCCGCGTCAGATCCACTTCCGCTGGAATTAAACATGGTGAACCAGCATCTCCATAAGGAAAGAAGGGTGCATGTGGCTTACTGTGTTTGAAGATACTGACATGCAGAAGAAATAAGTGCATTCTTCTGCTTTTCACCCCAGCTATCAATACATGCATCTTTTATCAGCAGCCAAAACACTACAAGCCTCTTGTTTTTCACCAAAACCCTACATCTCAGGCTTACTAATTTTTGTGATATTTTCATGTTAAAAAAAAAAAGAAAAAAAAAATGTTTTTTTGTATTTTCTCCAAGTTATTTTTATATGTAAAGTTAAAACTAGATGTGAGAATGTTTTTGCGTAGGGGCACACAGTCTGCTGCTATATTTAGTGGGTGAAGCGTGCACTTATTTCTAAACATGGGTTTTTAACTTCAAGATCTGCCCCAGTAATTTACCAAAGGTAGCAAAATAGTGAAGATGGAATATGTCTGCTACAAAAAGCTTATTTTTATTGTTGTTGCTATTTTCAGTGTATACATAAACTAAAAATTAGGGTTGATTTTTTGCTCTCCATTTTGACTTGCAAGAAATAATACCTCAAGATAATCTGATTTATTAGCTATTTTTAAACATTTTTAATCACAAGCTGTATTAGCTTTGCTGCTATATAGGTGTTATGTGTAATGCCACCTATTAATACGGGATTGAAACGTTTAAGACACACTGCATTACAGATTAAATGCAGGCAGCACAATATGGCCTAAACTGCCATAGTTTTAGAATGTGAAAAAAGAATTGCATGTTTACTTACCTGTATACACCATATGCATGCACTAGAACTATTAATTAACAAGAGGTTATTGCAGATGTTCAAAAAAGGCTCTCTTGAAACTAGGTAGCATGAGCAAATTTACAAAATTTGTTACGAAAACCAGACTTGCATGCATTTATTGTGACTGAAGTAAGAAAAATGTCCTACATGTGTACAATATGCAATTAGTTTTAGACTAGAAAGTGCAGCCATTTCGTGACCTGGTCAGTAGTGGAATTCAATTTTATGCAGACTGGATGTACTATTGTAATCCCTGTGCAATTTTGTGACGTGTGCTTCTACTTAATGTGGCGTGATGTAGTATAGGTACAAGTTTTGAGTAAAAAAGCTAGCATTTAAAAAGTTCTTTTAAGCCCCCTTGATTGTTCATGGTTAAGATTTCCTCTACAAACCAAAGATGGCCAGCACACTGCTAACCAGTCACCAAATGTGAAACCCATGACAAATGCATACAAAAATAGACTTATACAAGGACGCGTAATGCTTTAAAAATTAAATCTAAGTAAAGTCAAAATGGAGAAGGTGTAATATACAGACGGCTAGTTGCATAACAAACTAAATTTTACCTTTAAGACAACAGTGAAATTTGGCTTAAAGAAAGAAATCTTGCTTACATGTTTGACCTGTGTGCTTTGTGGTCTTCTGTCAAACTGGGGTCACTGTTGCATGACAAGTAGCTACTTGACAGTCAAGGATAGTGTTTTTGTTTTAATGAAGGAGTTCTACTAACGACATCGCTTGCAGGTTTTGAGAAACAAAGGTAGTTAGGACAGAGGCAATATTTAACTGAACACTAAAAGAATATCAAAGCAGTGGTTTTGTCTGTCTCAGAGCATTTTTAATGCAACTAGCCCCTACTTTTTAACGGAACAAACAGTTATTCTGCAGTCTAAGCAAGCACTCAACGGTAAATGTTGTAATGCAGAATTAAGAGCCTGATGCTAGAGTTGAAATTACAAGGGTGTTGTTCTTTGCAATCCCTTGGGACAATCCTTCATGTAAGCAAAGTGTTGATCTTATGTTGGTTGTCTACGGTGTGCTTTTTTGTACTGTACAGTA